>JADHKR010000038.1:0-142146 GCA_019925305.1 Sporothrix cf. nigrograna
TTCTTTTTTCTTTTTTCTTTTTTCTTTTTTCTTTTTTCTTTTTTCTTTTTTCTTTTTTCTTTTTTCTTTTTTCTTTTTTCTTTTTTCTTTTTTCTTTTTTCTTTTTTCTTTCTCACGACGCACGTTGTTCTTGCTGTTCCGACGATTCATGTGGGCACGCAGCCTTTATGGACAGGCTGCTAGAGTTGTTTCCCTTACGTTTTGGCTACGTTTCCTCACGTTTTGGCTCCTTTTTTTCCTTTCTTCCTGACACGCCTGTTCTCGGACCGATTTGTTCACTGCGGTTTTCTCCGCTTCACGTGTCTCCATCTTGCTGCATCAAGACCTAAACTGCCCGTTTCCGTTTGGCTTCATAGATTCCCCATCGCTGGCTCTCCCTTGATGCTCTGTTCTCATTACTCTGCAGATATCTGCAGCAATAAAACGCATTGGCATACCGTACTGCGAGGCGATCTTTGTATTGAAATGCAAGAAACATCATCTCCGGAGATGCGGGAATGACGTTGCGCCTAGCCAAGGACGGTGCCTGGACTGTGGGCAGCTTATTAATGGGGTCGAGCTTGGTCATCACGCCTTGGGAAAGGTCCGTGTTTGGACGGCCGCGTCGAGACATAAAACGGTCTGGCGTCGACATCTCGCCCACTGCCGAGTCCCATCGAACCATTGACGCCTCCACCACCAACCACCACCATCGACGCCTCAACATCAACCACCACCATCCCGCCTCCATCACCACCATGTCCATCCCCCCCACGACGCCGGCCCTCGTTGTCCGCGGCAAGGGCGCCATCGGCCTCGACCCGGCCGCCGCCACGCCCCGGCTGCGGGACGACTACCTCCTCGTCCGGACGACGGCCGTGGCCCTGAACCCCACGGACTGGAAGTCGGCCGAAAGCGGCGACGCGGTCGGCGCGCGTGTCGGCTGCGACTATGCCGGCATTGTCGTGGCCGTCGGCGACCGCGTGACGCTGCCGTTCAAGGTCGGCGACCGCATCGCCGGCAGCGTCCACGGAGCGTACGTGGCCCGTGCCGTGCTGTGAGAGAGAGTGGGTGGTGCGCAGGATGCTCACGCTCGACAGAAACCAGTCTCAGCACGAAGACGGCGCCTTTGCCCACTACATTGCCGCCAAGCCCGACCTGGCCTTTCACGTCCCGGACTTTCTCTCCAACGAGGAGGCGGCCAGCCTCGGCCTCGGCGCGACCACAGTGGTAGGCCTTGCGCAGCTCTACATGGCTCTTCAATGTCCAGCCTAACATTCTGCAGGGCCAGGGACTCTACCAGGGCCTCAAGCTGCACCCGCCCGAGGACCCGCTGACGACGCCCGAGAACCTGCTGATCTACGGCGGCGCCACGGCCACGGGCCAGCTGGGCATCCAGTTTGCCAAGCTGGCCGGCTACCGCGTCCTCACCACGGCGTCGGCCAAGCACACCGCCCTCCTGACGGCGCTGGGCGCCGACTGCGTCGTCGACTACCACGACGCCGACGCGGCGCTGGCCGCGATCGAGGCGGCGCTGCGCGGCGCGCCGCTGCGCTACGTCTGGGACACGGTCTCGCTGGACGAGACGGCCGCGCTGTGTGCCCGCGCCCTGGCGCTGACGCCGGCGGCCGCGGCCGCGGGCCCCGGCAGCCTGCGCTACTACAGCCTGCTGCCCGTCGACATGGCCCCCGTCAGGGCCGTGGACGCGCGCATCGGCGGCGACTGGACGCTCTACTACACGGCCTTTGGCGAGGCCTTTACAAAGTGGGCGGCGCCGTATCCGGCCATCGCGGCCGACCTGCAGTTTGCGCGCCAGTTCTGGCAGCGCGCGAGCCAGCTGATTGCCAGCGGCAAGGTCCGGCCGGCGCGGACGTTTGCCAACCGCGGCGGCGCGGGCCTCGAGGGCGTGCTGGTCGGCCTGCGGGAGCTCAAGGACAACAAGGTCAGCGGCGGCAAGCTGGTGTACACGATTTAGCGGTGGACGGCAATGCGGTGAAGTTTGAGAGGCATCTTGTGAAAAGAAGGAAATAAAGAAAAGGAAAAAAAAAGAAACAGAGAAAAAGAAAAAAATAATCAAAGAAAACAAACCCATCCCTACAAACCCCTACAAACCTACAAACCCCCAACGCCAGAACAAAATCACTCATACACATATCTCATCTTAGCTCGCTCATTCTCCAGCACATGCTGCACAACCGCCTTGAGAATCGCAATGTGGCCGTCCTTGAAGCTGCGGCCGACAAACGGCTTGACCAGCGAGCCGCACTCGACGCGCGCCTCCTCGACAATCTCGTAGCCCTCGCCGCTCTCGGGCAGTGCGGCGGGCGGTGCTGGTGCCGGCGACGACCGCGCGTCGGCGGCCCCGGCCGGCACGACGCGCCACGTGCTCCACACGCGCACGCCGCCGGCCGCGAAGCTGCGGCAGCGCACGCCGCCCTCGAACCGCTGCATGACGCAGGGGATCACGACCTGCTTGGTGGCCACGCCCGGCACGAGCACGATGCGGTCGACGACCTCGAACGCGGCCAGCGCCACCCCGTCGTCCCGGAAAAAGGGGTCGTCGACAATCTCGGCGAGGTCGACGGGCCGGCGCCGGAACGACACCAGATACGGGTTGGGCGTGATGAGCGGCTCGTAGCGGTGGAGCGCGTCGACCACGCGCTGCGGCGCGCAGCCGGCCGGCAGCGGGTAGGCGAGGTGAAAGGTGAGCAAGGGCATGGCGGCGGGTGAGGCAGGGGACGGGGACGGGGGACGGGGACGGGCGGCCGAGTGTCGCGGAGCAAAGACGGGAGAGGGACGGGCGAATGTAGACAGACCCGGGCAGAGAAAGGAGGCCGGCGAAAATCACATTGTCTTTCTGTGTTTGTCTCGGCGTGGCGGATGACCCTTGCTTCTGTTTCCGTCGTTGTTTCAAAGGGCTGCACTGCTCTTTGTTGCGTTGGTTCCGGCCCGTTGGCTGGAAAGGAGGACGTGTGTGACGGCAACGTGCTCGCGGCGCCGAAAGACGGCTAGAAGGAAGTGACAAACGATGGGAACAGAGGCAAGGCGTTGATGAGGAGTCGGCACGTTTCTTCTTCTTTTTTTCTTTTTTTTCTTCTTTTTTTTCTCCTTTTTTTCTCCTTTTTTTCTTTTTTTTCTCCCTTTTTTGTCTTTCTAGATCCCTTTCCACACGGCTGTTTTAAACGAGGCACGGCCTTCTCCTTGGACGAGGCGTCTCTTCCCACTCTTCCCACGTTTGCCCGTCTGCGACTCCGACGCCTCGTTGGTCGTCGTCTGTTGCCCTTGGCCTCGCAAATCCTCCCTTTCCGTCTGCTGAAACAGCAGCATACGAGCCCCAGGCTGTGGCGCTGCCTTCTAAATTTAGCTGAGCTTCAGCCTCACTACCAGCACGAGTAATACCGCGCCTCGCAGGCTGCCCTGTAGCAGCCTACAGGGCAGCTCCTGGCGACCCGGCCGGATGCCCTTTTTGTCGTTGGCCTTGCCTCGACTTCTGCATGCCTGGTTTTTGCTGTCTGTTTCACATTTGCTCTCTGCCGCCGACGTCGCCAATCACGTTTGGCCGCATGCGGAACGGTGCAGCCCCTCCAGCGTAGCGTCCAGCGTCCAGCGCCGTCCAACCCCTCACTGGAGCGCAATAGCGGCCGTTGAGCCCGCCAACCCTTTTTTAAGCTTGCCGCTCCCGAAACAGACGACACACTGGCCGGGCCGGGCGCGGAACGGCGCTCGACTGAGGAGGCATGTCCGGCAGTCCTTGTGGCTCGACGTGCTCTGCTCGGCCGGCCGCGGTCGTCTGGCATAAATCACGGATTGACCGGCCTCTCCATCGACCCGAGGCCTCGACCAGAACGAGTCTTTCCGGCGCGTGCGCATCTGCTCGTTTGACGTGCGCCGCCATGCCTTGCTGCCCAAAGGCGTGTTTCTTGCATACGAGTAGAGAGCGGGGATGGCCGCTGACCAGCAGCAGGCGATCCTGGATCCGATGTCCCTGCCGGAGTCGTCTCGCCGCGCGTGCAGTGTGCAGCATGCACGCAAAACGCACGCAAAACGCACGCAGAATGCACGGAATGCACGATATGCACGATATGCACGATATGCACGCAAAAGGTTTTTACAGAGCGCCTGCAGTGTCAACAAAGCATGGGAGGTGGCCTGTCGTCTCGTCCCCACGTCGCAACAAGCGGTGAAAGCGAGTCGCTGGCATCCTCCGAGGCACGCGCGAGGCTGGGCGTCTGTCTGCGTCACTCGTACACAGCATGCTGTCAAATCCACGGCACTTGCTGGCATCCCGGCGTCTTTCTTCACACATTCTTCACACACACACAGACAGTCTCTCTGTCTCCTCTGTCCATCTCTTTTTATCAGGCCGCAGCGGCGGGTCCCGTCCAATTTTCTGCCGGTCTTTCACGTCGCATCCCTGCGGGGAACAGGCGGATAGCTTGGCGTCATTCTCGTGTTTGTTTTTCTTCTTCGTCCCGCGATATTTTCTCCTGCTGCCTGCGTCTTCGTGGCTTACAGCTGCCACCAACGAAGCGGTGAGCGGACGCTATGCCCTTTTCGGCTGCGAGCAACTGCCAACGAAAAGCGGCTGGCCAGAGCGGGAAGGCGCATGAGGGACGAGGCTCCACCAAATCCCCGAAGGAGAGTCAGTGAGTATTATTACGGGGCGGCACGAGTCGAAAACATGCCCGCTGGCAACGCTTTTTCGTCATCCATGCAGCGGGGCCGACGCAGGGCGTTCCGGGCAGCGAGCACTCGTCCTCTGGCCGTGTGTTCATGCTTTGACTCGGAGAATCAGACAACGCAGCACAGTTCCTCATGCCTTGTGAGATACGAGTACGAGTATCCTTGAAAGAGAACCACAGAAGGCCACAGGGCAGCACGTGTTTTGAGACTGGTGCAAGGCGAGGTTAAGCTGCTCTCTTCTTTTTCATCAGATAGAGACAACGGACATCGAAAGGAGCAGGGTCAGCGCGCTGTATATGTAGTGTTACATGGCGCGTAGTCCAAAAGATTGCAGTTGCTATATTCTTATTATCCTGTTGTAATTTGTTTGTTGTTATTTTTTATTTTATTTTTTATTTTTTATTTTATTTTTAACTTTATATATATATATACTCACATAATAACTTCATTTCACACTTACGGACACGCATCGCTGGACACACTGCAGTATGTGCTATATCTTACATTACTCGTAATATGTACGACGTACGAGTACGATGAGAAAGCGGTGGACAATGCCATCTGAACCTTTGGCCGTCGTTTGCCACGCGACGGCGTGGCGGCGAATAGCGACCCGTCCCGAGTTTGCCTGTTAGTCCAGCGCGGCTTTCGCGTCCTGTGCCCTGAAAACTGCGCTACGGATATTACGGCGTAATGTCATCTACTCGTACAGCGGCTGTTTGGCCCTGCCACCGCATTTACGAGTATTTTGGCGAAACCGACGTTCATCTCGGCTCTGCCCAGGGGCAAGACATTTCTCTCGTCTGCACAGACTCCAAACAGTCTGCCCCGGCAACGGATAGGGCAAGACAAAGGGGTGGATTTGAGGGCTTGGTAAAGTAAGACAAAGAGAGGGCACACGAAAAAAAGAAAAAAAGAGAAAAAAAAGAGAAAAAAAAGGAAACGACAAAAAAACGACAAAACGCGACAGAAAGGCTGCAGAAAAACGCGGTGCTTCACAACGTCGCACTGGCGCCTCTTATCAACCGGAAAACGGACGGACTGTAATTAGGAGAGATGCAATTACAACGTACACTTAGAGACAGCGTAAGAGGCACAACGTGAGGACCAGACTAAATGGCGTCGCTGTCGCCCGATGGCAGACGGCAAGGCCGGTCTGCGCCCAATCGTGGGCGCTCCTTCCCACGTCCCCATCACAACAAGCAGGTGCGATCAGCAAGGAGAGGGGCGGCGTGTCCAGAAACGGCAACCGTCGCCCAAGAAACGCTGGTCATCCGACCGGCTCTCCCTGGGATGTCGCCAAACGGGAAAGAGGGTGTGCAAGGCTGCTTCCCGCAGACGGGTAAGAGAAAGTGACAGAGAGCGCTTCCCGTACGGAAACCCGGGCAGCGCTGTGACGCTCCGTGAAAATATTGTAGTAAAACACCCATCCGTACTCGCAGGACCGGAGCCCACCTGCCAATCGCGGGTCGCTCTTTCCCAGCCATCCCCAGGTCCGCCCATCATTGCGGGTTCCCTCTCTGCCTCCTCCCTGGCTCGGCCCTCCTGGTTCTCTTCCCTCTCTTCTCTTCCAAGCATCTCCCACTCTGGGAAACACACGACAGAAGAGACGACGACACCGCGACACGAAGCGAGAGCCCGAAACCGCGTCGCACGGAGGACGCACTGCCGATTTTCTGCGGTCGTTTTGTCGTTTTGGTGTTGGGACAGCCAGAGACACAGGGGCTAGAAGAGAGAAGAGAAAGGAGACGAAAAGAAAAGACGAAAAGAAAAGACGAAAAAAAGACGAAAAGACACGAAAGAGCGGGCGTCATCGACCACGACCACCACCCGCGACCGCGCCTCACACTGCGTCAAACAACCTGCAGCAGCCGGGACAACAGCCGACGGCTCGCGCAAAGGCCTGCAGCAGTCGGTCCTCGCCCGATCGCTCGTTTTGGCCCGACGACTTTCTCTTTGTTTACGCTTTTTTTTCTTTTCTTTTTTTGGCATTTGGCATTTTGGCACTTTGTCCCTGGTTGTTTGTTGCCGGCTATTCTTACCATCGACGACCTGCCCAGACAACAGACGACTACTCCGGTACGTTGCTTGCTGTCCGGCTGGCCTTTTTCTCTGCTTTCTGTTTGCTTCTCGTCTCCTCGCCTCGTCCTCGGCTCTCCGCAACGCTTTCAACTCTCAGCATGCAATGCTACCCACACCTCGACCCCGAACGCCCGCTGTGCCGCCGTTTTCTTCTCGCCGGGCCCCTCCATCGTCCCTGCGGCTGCTCCCCTCGCTCCTCTCTCCTCCTCTCCTCCTCGCCCCATTTGCCCGTCTTTGCGCCGCCTGCTTTTGTGCCAGCCGCGTTTTCCGTTGGTGGCGCAAGGCCGCCCGCTTTGCGCTTGTGCCGCTGTCGCTTTGCGAGCGCTGAATTGTGGTGTCACACAGCGCCACCCTCCTTGGCCGCGCTGTGATCCTTTCCCTCCCCAGCGGCCCTCTCACGCCCCGTGCCCACCCTCCCACGACATCTCACACGCGCAGACGAGCACCAATCCTGTTCTCCGACCCCCTTCCCACCAAGATCTCCAGCCCACGCCGCCCTTGCAGCTGCACCGCATTGCAGCAGAGAGGCCACAAAGACGGGCAGACGCTCCATGGAGGCTGCAAACGCAAATAGGAGAACCTGCCAGCCTGCAAATGAAAACTGACCATTCTTCCAGCGAACCGCGTTACAGGCACTCACCGACTCGACTTTTGCCCCCTCCTCGATTTTCTGTTGTTTTTTTTGGTTACGTCTGTCCCAGTTTCTGCCTTTTCTTTTTCTTTCTTTTTTCATTTCTTTTCTTTTTTCTGTCTGTTGTTTGAGCGGCCGCCCTTTTATAGTTTGTATATCCCTTTGTTTTGCGTTGACATTTAGGCTCGATCTCGACACCCGCCACCGCGACACCTCGACCGCGACCGCGACACGACGACGGCATACGGACCTGCTTTGCGACCGCTCTTCGTCCCCCCCCGCCGATACCCACCCCCTCGCCGTTTGCTCGCTTCCCATCATAGACATTTCGAGTCTTGCTGGCTCCCGGTTGCCCATTGCGTCCATGCGTTTGACATCTCTTTCCCAGCGTACCGTCAGCCTGCAAGACAATCACAATGGCCGCGGCCAGTGTTCTGATGTCGCGCCCCGACCGCGAAGCCACAAGAAGCGCCGTGTACGCCTGCGAACCGACAACCCGCCGTGGGACGAGGACGACTGGGTGGGATGATGGGACGGCCACGGTCCCCCTCGACGACTTGCCATGGTCGCCCGCCGACCTGCGCATGCGCTTTCGCGCAATCGCGCTCGCATGGCTTCAACTCTGGGTAGGAACTTATTCTTTTTTGTTCTTTTTTATTTTCCGTCGCAGACGTCCTTCTCTCCTGTTGTCGCGTTCTTGTCGCATTGTGCCGGCTGTGCCAGGCCTCGACCAAGTTGACGCATTCGAGCTGCGCAGAGACTGACATCGTGTCTGTGGCCGTGTATATTCTCTCATTTACTTTATTTACATTCTTTTTACTCATTTTCACCCTTCTCCTCTCGCCCCCCTCTACACATGACAGGAAGCGGGGAGTTGCGTGTCCGGGCGCCGGGTTGCAAGGATGTTTCCCCTCAATCTTCATTTCCCCTCTGGCGCGGGCGCAGCCCGTCGTTAAAGTGGCTGGCACGCGCGCGCCCCTGAGCGCATCGCATCAGTCTGACGCGCATTGGCATGCTGCCCCCGATCCATCTGTCCTTTTGTCTTGCTCTCAACCGTGCCTGTCATCTGCGCACGTTCCGAATTGTCCACCTTTCTTCTTCTTCTTCTTCTTCTTTATTTTTATTTTATTTTAATTTTTTTCTGTGAGCAACACTCCTGCTTTTTGTTTACTAACAGCTTCTGTCCAGAGCCCTCTACCCACCACAACCAACAGACCCCCTCCGAAAGGGAGCCACCACTCCCGCCTCATTGTCCCGAGCGTGGCCCCGAAATGGGCGCGTGACCTGCGACCGCCTTGCGCACCCGAGCCCTCCACGCCGGACGACGGCCTTCCCCCTGACCCTCACCAGATCGACGCGTGCCCGAGCCGGCGCACGCACTCCTCCGACAGGCCCATCGGTGAGCCGCCAGCAGAAAGTGGCTCTCGCCGTCCTGCGCGCAGAGACTCTTCTGATCTGTTTCGCGATCCAAGCATGAACTACTCCTTCATCGACTTTTCTTCCACGGACGGCTTCTGGCAAGCTGCCAAGAAAAAGAAGAAGGCGACGGCGACGCCAAATTTGGCCGCCACGAACAACAACAACAACAACAACAACACTGGCGGCGGCGGTGGCGGCGGCGACGGCGAGAAAAAAGACGGTGACGCTGGTGGCCAGGCCAACAAGGACGCCGGTAGCGGCGGTGCCGGCGGCTCTGGCGATGACGGCGACGACAAGAAAGACGACAAGAAGGATGACAAAAAAGACGACAAGACCGACGACAAGGCTGACGACAAGGCCGACGACAAGAAAGATGACAAGAAAGACGACAAGCCCGCCGACGACATCTGGGGGAACTTTACGGACATTGGCGGCAAGAAGAAAAAGGGCAAGAAAACCAACGGCTTTTCGCTCGACGACGACGGGGACAAGAAGCCATCCTCCAAAGTCGACGAGCTTCTTCCCGAAATTTCCTCTGGCGGGGACTTTGACGCCTTTCAGGAAATCAAACTCAATGACACATCTCCCGCTCTCGACCTCAGCCTAGGCGGCGCCAGCTCGACGACAAAAACATCACAATCCTTTGGGAACTGGGGATCGGCTTGGAACACAGGCTCAGCGTGGGGCATCTCCTCGAAATCAGCCGCAGAAGAAAAGCCCGCCCCCGTCGAGGAGAAAAAGGAGGAGGAAGACAATCCTTGGAGCATCAACCGGCCCAAGCCCAAGAAGAAGACCAAGCAGACATTGACCTTTGGCTCTTTCGGCGAGGAAGAAAATGCCGAGGAGCCCGCCGCAGAGGACAAGGACGACGGCTTCGGCTTCAGCTTTGGCAAAAAGGACAAGAAAAAGGCCGACTTTTGGGGCGCCGACTCTGTCGAAGACAAAAAAGACACAAAAGAGGAGGCCAACCTCTGGGGCGAATGGGGCGCTGTCGGCACCAAGAAGAAAAAGGCCAAAGACGCCGAGCCCGAGCCTGAGAAGAAGGAGACGCCCCCCGAAGACGACTGGTTCACGTCCACCGTCAAAAAGGACAAGAAGAAGAAAAAGGGCATCTTTGACGACCCGGTGCCCGAAGAGCCCAAGAAGGAGGAGCCCGCCCCAAAAGACCCCGAGCCCGTCGACGACCCCTGGGGCATGCCCACCACCAAGAAGACCAAGGCAAAGGCCGCCAAGAACAACGTCTCCAGCAACATCTTTGATCCTCCCGAGCCCGAGCCGGCGCCTGCACCTGCCAAGGAGCCCAAAAAGGAAGAGGGGCCTCCTTGGGGCGATGTCTGGGGCCTCGGCGACAGCAAGAGCAAGAAGAAAAAGGCCGTCGAAGAAAAGGCTCCGGACCCGCCGCCTGTGCCCGAGCCAGAACCCGAGCCAGAAAAGAAGGTCGAGGAGGAGTCTCCCTGGGGCTTCACCACCACCACCAAGAAGAAGAAAAAGGGAAAGGCGGCTAAAGAACCAGATCCGCCTCCACCCCCACCCCCGGAGCCCGAACCGGAGCCGGAGCCGGAGCCGGAGCCCGCCCCAGCAAAGGCCACCAACTCTTTTGACGACGATTTCGATTTCTTTGGCAGCACCAAGAAAAAGACAAAGGCAGCAGCTGCTGCTGAAGAGCCGCCGCCGCCTGTGGAAGAGCCCAAGAAAGACGACTTTGACTTTGGCTGGGGGGCCCCCATCACCGGCAAGAAGAAGAAAAAGGGCAAGGCCGCCGACCCTGAGCCGGAGCCCGAAAAGCCTGCCGACGACTCGACGAAGCATGCTGCAGACTCCATGTTTCCCTCGTTTGTGACGATCGAGCCCGAGGCCGAGAAGAAGGTCGAGAAAAAGCCCGAGGAGAATGTCTGGGGGTTCGCAACGACAACCAAAAAATCCAAGAAAAAGAAGGGCGCTGCCGTTGTCGAACCGGATCCGCCAAAGGCGCCCGATCCGGAACCAGAGCCAGAGCCCGAACCAGAGCCAGAACCAGAGCCGGAGCCAGCGCCGGAACCCGCGCCGGAGCCAGCCAAACCCGCAGATGACCCCTGGGGCACGAATGCATGGGGCGCCCCGACGATTACCAAAAAGTCCAAGAAGAAGAAGGGTGCCGCCGTCGTTGCCGAGCCTGAACCCCCAAAGGCGCCTGAGCCGGAGCCAGAGCCGGAGCCGGAACCGGAGCCGGAGCCGGAACCAGAACCAGAGCCGGCGCCCGAGCCGGCAAAAGTCGACGACGACTGGGGCGGTTCTTGGGGTACAAAGAAGGACAAGAAGAAAAAGGCCACGGACAACGAGGCGACCAAAACCGAGCCTGAGCGGGCGCCTGCTGCCAAGAGTGGCTGGGGGTTTTCCAGTATCTGGGCCTCCGCCACCAAGAAGATCAAGGAGTTTGAGCTGGATCTTGATCCTGGCCTAGACACAAAGGCTGCTCAGCCGGAACCCGAGCCAGAGCCCGAACCTGAGCCCGAACCTGAGCCCGAACCTGAGCCAGAGCCCGAGCCCGAGCCGCCCAAGAAGGCGGCAGCGGAGGACCCCTGGGGCTTCTCTACGACCACGAAAAAGGGAAAGAAGAAAAAGGGCGCTGCTGCCGTGGAGCCTGTCAAGGAACCAGAGCCTGAGCCCAAACCTGAACCTGAACCGGAGCCAGAGCCGGAGCCGGAGCCGCCCAAGAAGGTGGTAGAGGAAGACCCATGGGGCTTCTCAACGACCACCAAGAAGGGAAAGAAGAAAAAGGGCGCTGCTGTGGTCACCGTTCCGGCCCCTGAACCGGAACCGGAACCTGAGCCGGTGCGCGAGCCTGAGCCAGAACCCGAGAAGAAAAAGGAACCTGCAAAGAAAAAGGCGCCCGAGGACGACCCATGGGGTGTCTGGGGCATCACCACCAACAAATCCAAGAAAAAGAAGGACGCTGTCGAGCCAGTGAAAGAGCCTGACCCGGAACCGGAGCCGGAGCCCGAGCCAGAGCCCGAGCCTGAGCCTGAGACTGCCCCGGAACTGGAACCAGCCAAGAAAGAGGAAGACGACCCATGGGGCTTTGCCACGTCCAAGAAAGACAAGAAGAAAAAGAAGGGTGCTATTGTCGAGCCTGAACCGGAGCCGGAATCAAAGTCCAAGACTGAGACAGCGGAAGACCCGTGGGGGTTCGCTGTCACGAGCAAGAAGTCCAAGAAAAAGAAGGGCGCTGTCGAGCCAGTGAAAGAGCCCGACCCGGAACCGGAACCAGAGCCCGAGCCTGAACCCGAGCCCGAGCCTGAACCTGAGCCGGTCGTCGAGAAGAAGGTGGAGGAGGATCCGTGGGGTATGGCGACATCCAAAAAGGACAAGAAGAAGAAAAAGAATGCGCTTCTTTTTGAGCCGGACCCCGAGCCTGAACCTGTCAAGGAGGAGCCCGTCAAGGAACCTGAACTCGACGCTTGGGGCTTCGCTGTCACCAGCAAGAAAGACAAGAAGAAGAAGGCGGCCGCCGCCGTCGAGGAGCCTTCGCCCGAGCCACTTGTTGCCGAAGACAACGCCTGGGACGACTGGGCCACCACGAAAAAGGACAAGAAGAAGAAGAGCAAAGACGAGGCCTCTACGAACGGCGATGGCGCTGCTACGAAAGACGCCGATGACGACCTATGGGGCTTGGCCACGACTACCAAAAAAGACAAGAAGAAAAAGGCCAAAGACGAAGCGTCTTCCAACGGCGACAACGCATCGATCATGCCCGCCGACGACCCGCCTCCTGCCGCTGGTGGTGGTGCGGACGACGACGACTGGATGAACTGGGGCACGACCAAGAAGTCCAAGAAATCTAAAAAGGCAACCGACGACATCTGGGGCGAGCCCGAGCATGCCGACGATCCACCGCCAAAGGACAAGAAGAAGGGGGCTGACGACGACTTTGATTTTTTCAACGGCCTGGGCACCTCGAGCAAGGACAAGAAGAAGAAGAAAGGCGAGGAGCCCAAGGAGGAGCCCCCCGCAGAGGAGCCTGCCGCCGAAGAAGAGTCCACGGATTTCTGGGGTGGGTGGGGATCGTCCAAGAAGAAGAAGGCTGCCAAAATCGTCGAGGAAGAGAAGCCAGTTGTCGTCGAGGAGCCTGCAAAGGAACCTGACGACGAGTGGGGCCTATCGACCAAGAAGAAGAAGAAGGGCAAGCTCTCTAAATCCACGGAGCCCGATCCTCCTGCGCGCGAGCCCACGCCCCCGCCGGCAGAGGAGGAAGAAGAAGAAGCTCCTGCTGACGAGGACGTGGACGACTTTTGGGACGAGGCGCCTCTGTCCAAGTCCAAGTCGAAAAAGGACAAGGAGAAGGAAAAGGAGCGAGAGGAAGAGGAGAAGAGGGAGAAGGAGAAGAAGGAAAAAGAAAAGGAAAAAAAGAAGGAGCCCAAGCTGAGCAAGAAGGAGCAGGAGAAGCTGGAAAAAGAAAAGAAAAAGGCCGAAAAGGAAAAGGCCAAGAGAGAGGCGCAAGAGGCCAAGGAGGCTGAGGAGGCTGCTGCTCGCGAAGCCGAAGAGCAGGCCGCCCGTGAAGCCGAGGAGGCGGCGCAACGCGAGGCCGAGGAGAAGGCGCGCATCGAAGCAGAGGAGCAGGCCGCGCGGGAGGCAGAGGAGGCCAAGGTTGCAGAGGAAGAGGAGAAGCGGGAGGCGCTGCAGACCAAGAAGGACAGCGGCCGCAAGCTGACCAAGAGGGAGCAGCGCGAGCTGGAGGCGCTCAACGAGAGCGCCGATAAGCGCGCGGAAGAGGCGGCAGAGGCGGCGGCCGCCAAGGAAGCAGAGGAGCAGGCAGCGCGCGAGGCTGAGGAGCAAGCGGAGCGGGAGCGCGAGGAGGCCGAAGCCGAGGCTGAGGCGGCCAAGAAGTCCAAGTCCAAATCCAAGTCCAAGGAGAAGGACAAGGAGAAAGACAAAGACAAAGACAAGGACAAGGACAAGGACAAGGAGGACAAGAAAAAGGACAAGAGCAGCAAAAAGGACAAAAAGGCCAAGAAGGACGACGACGGCGGCGACGATGACGTGTTCAAGGACCTGGAAGACGACCTGATCAACCTCAGTCCCGAGCAGGTCGAGGAGATCCTGGCGCCCAAGAACGAATCCTTCAGCTTCTGGGGCAAGGCCAAAAAGTCCATCTCGCAGAGCGCGTCGGGTTCCAACACGAGTGCCAAAGCGGCAGCAGCCGAAGCGGACCCGCCCGATGAGTCAGCAAAGGAACCCAACGCCGCAAAGGACGCTAAGAGCTCCAAGAAGAGCTCCAAGAAGGGGGCCGCTGTGGAGACGGCCAAGGACAAGGACAGGGACAAGGACAGGGATAAAGACAGGGACGTCGCGTCGCTGTCGCCTCCCGCGCCCGAGCCTGCGCCTGCGCCCGCGCCCTCCAAGACCAAGAAGGTCGGCGGCAAGATTTCCGACCGCCTCAAGCTTTTCGAGTCCATCGCCGACGACAAGAAAGATCCTCCAGCCGAAGAAGAGCCTGCTCCTCCTCCTCCTCCGCCGCCGCCTGTCGAGGAGCCCGCACCCAAGCCCGACAAAAAGGAGAAGAAAAAGTCCAAGAAGGACAAGGCCGCCGCTACTGTTGTTGTCGAGCCCGAACCCGAGCCCGAGCCGACGCCTCCTCCTCCTCCTCCGCCGCCTGTCGCGACCAAGAAGGCCACGTCCCGATGGTTCACGTCGCCCCTCAGCTTCTCGGTTGAAGAGAATGAGGACGACAGCGCCAAGCAGACCCAGAGCCCCGACGAAGAAGTTGTGGTAGACATGGCGCCGGCGAAGAAAGCCAAGAAGGGCACGACGAGCAAGTCCAGGTCCAAGGCCGACGCTGCGCCTCCGCCGCCGCCTGCGCCGCCTGCCCCCGATCTCCTCGGCGGCCCGCCGACGCCACCGCCCGAGGCCAGGCCCGCCAAAAAGGAGCGCGCAAAAATCACCCGCGATGGCGGCTCGTCGTGGGGCATGTGGAACGCATCCACGCCGCAGCCTTCCAAGTCGCGCGAGGGGCGCGAGGTGCGCGAGTCCCGCGAGTCCCGCGAGTCCCGCCAGACCTCCAGGCACAAGGAGTCGAGGGAGTCAAAGAGCAGCAGCGCCAAGAAGCCGTCTGGCGACCGCGAGGACAAGGCCTCCTCCTCCAAAGAGTCGTCTGCGTCCGACAAGGCCGACCGCGACCGCAGCACGAGGCCGGACAAGAGCAGCAGCAAGGACACGCCCGCCACAATGCTGCGTCGCCAAAGCGTGTTTGCGAGCACGCCGCCGCTGTCGCGGTCGGTCTCGACGCGCGACAAGCGGCACAGCATCAGCGGCAGCGGCAGATCGTCGCGTCGCAACTCGGTCGACATGGCGCACGGCATCCTGTCTCCGCCTCCCGAGCCTGCTGAGATATCAAGCAAGGCCGCCAAGATTCTGGGCGTCGGTGCCGACGGTGCCAGCCCGGAGAAGCCGGAGCGCCGCAAGTCCAAGGTGTGTACTTTCTCTGTTAGAACGATCCAGATTCACAGGCTAATGATGCTCTTGCTGCAGGCCCGCCGCCACGCCGAAGACGAATACAACACCGACAGTGGCGCCGTCCAGGTGCCGACTCCTCTCAAACGCTCCAACTCGACCACGGCCAAGCGGTCCGGCCTTTCTGGCCTTTTCGGAAAAATTGCCGCGGCATCCCCTGCTGCCGCCCTGCCGATGCCTCATTCCGAGCCTCGACCAGACGGCCGCCGCCGCGACCGCGGCATGACGACCGACGCAGAGGACGGCGGGAACGTTGCTGATGGCGACGGCGACGCCGAAGAGCGTCGCGCGGCGCGGCGCGCTCGCCGCGCAGAACGCGAGGCCGCCGAGCGCGCAGCCGACGAGGCGCGCCGTGCCAAGGACGAAGAGCGGCGCGAGCGCCGCCGCAGACAGGCCGAGGAGGCCGAGGAAGCTCGCCGACACGAAGAGCGCGAAGCGCGCCGTGCGGAACGTCGCGCGCGCATGCGCGAGGAGCGCGAGGCCGCCGAGCGGGCCGACCGTGAGCGGGCCGAGTTCGAGCGGGCCGAGCGTCGTCGCATTCGCAAGGAGCGCGAGCGAGCCGAGCAGGAGCGCCACGTCGAGGATGCGGATGCGGAAGCACGTCGCGCGGCGCGGCACGAGCGTCGCAAGCAAGAAGCCGCCGCCGCCGCCGCCGCTGCCGGTCTGGCTTCCCGCGAGAGCGAGCGGGACGACGACGAGGCCCGTCGGCGCCGGCGCAGCGAGCGGCGCGTCTCCCGCGACGTGGAAGGCCGCACGATGTCGCGCAGGCAATCGGACACGGAGGACTACCAGGCCTACTACCCCCATGGCGACCGGAAGAAGCGCCGGGACAAGCGCGCCAGCGTCCAGGCCACGCCCAAGCCCAGCTGGCCGCACTCGGGCACCTCGTCCTGGGTCAAGGAACACTCGGACGCGCCGCCACCACCTGACGACGCAGCGGCGGCGGCGGCCGCCGCCGCCGCCGACGGCAGCACGCCAACAGACGACGACGGGCGTCGCGAACGCCGCGAGCGTCGGCGCACCAGCCAGCGCTACTACGACGGCGAGATGACGGCCGCAGAGGTCGAAGACGACCGTCGGCGCCGCGCGCGTCGCGAAGAGCGCGCGCGCGAGCGCGACCAGGACAAGTACTACCGCGACCGCGAGAGGGCGGAGCGTGCTGAGCGTGCTGAGCGTGCTGAGCGTGTTGAGCGCGTGGAGCGTGTCGAGCGTGCCCGCGGTGGCTCTGACGGCAGTGACGGCCGCAATGGCCAGCGCGAGCCTGTGTTTATGGACACAACGCCGCGCAGCAGCTGGTGGCGCAAGATCACCGGCAACTGATGTGGAAGCTTCTGGCATTCTCCTTCTCCCCTCCCTTCTCCCCCCCCTTTCTCTCCTCTCTTTTTATTTCCCTCTGCTCGTTTGCTCTTTTGCCTTTTTGAACCTCTACTCCTCTCCCCTTGTCTTCTTGGCGCTTTTACAGTTTTGCGGTTCTGGTGTTGGCTTTTGGGATGGTTTCTGTTTCATGATTCGTTTGGCACAGCGAGTTTGGGTACTGCAATGTGTATGAAATATGGCTGGGGCATTTTGCGTGTCGGCATGCATGGGCGCGTTTTGTGTTTTGAGTGTCTTTTCAAGTGTGCTTTGGTCATGTCCGCTGTTCGATATCAGTTTGTTTCTAGTTGTTCTGTGCCGGACTGGTTCCAGAGCAGAGCGTCTGCCATGTTATTCCTGTTTATGCTTTTCCTGTTTGCCCTGCGTCCCTCATACAGCCTACTCGAATACCCTTGTGTTTCAGCCACTTTCCTTTCTGCTTGCTGTATATTTGTGTGGTGTTTCGATATCCGCGACGATGTTCCGCGCAATTCAATCTTCACGAGAGCAATACGCCGTTCGCAAAAGGGATGTATAGCGCGGACCCACCAAAGCTTAGTCAGGTGCTTTGTGCTCCGCAGCGACGTCATCATCAGGCAGGTGCGAATACGCTTAAAACACTGGATGCCTTTGTGGCCTGCCTTTCTCTCTTTCGTCTTCATCGCCTCACCCCATTCCAATTGCACCGACGCATCTGTGCCAGCGACCTCTGTACCACTCTCTTCGCTCTTTTCGCTCTCCACAACCCCACAGCCACAGCCACCATGCCTCTCGTCGTGCCCGGCGTCACGGCCAACAACCTCGGCGACAGCAAGACCCAGGAGTGGATGACCAAGCTGATGGGCAAGACGCTGACGGACGGCGCCTCGAGCCCGACGGTGAGTCCCGGGCAGCGCTGCCGCGTGGGCCCCCAGAACAGCGCAGAACAGCGCAGAACAGCACAAAACAGCAGAGCACTGACCGCGCCCTGTCCAGGCCTTTTCCAAGAACGACCTGCCCAAGAACGCGCGGGTGATTCCCTACGGCGCGACGGTGACCAACGAGCACGCCCCGGACCGGCTTAACGTCAGTCTCAACGAGGACGGCACCGTCGCCAAGGTGCACCTCGGCTGAGGAGGCGGGCATGGCCTCGCCGAAGCCAGCGAGCTGCTGGCGGGACTGACCGAAGTAACACTGCAGCGAGATGCATACAAATAAACACAAAAAATTGCTATAAGAACCTTGCAAATACCCATTGGCGCAGCTATACGAGCCCCTGAACAAAGCGTGTCCGGAGACTCTGTAATACGTATACTCGTATGCACTCCTCGTAGACTCAGGCGGCTAGGCGCCTTCAGGCCTGTGGGTGGAGCCGGGCTGGTCCAGAACCCTGTAAACGATTACCCCGCAGCGTGAATCGTAGCTGGAAGGCGCTCTCCAGCAGACGCGTGCTCCTGCCTCGTGCTAGTTTTTCGACGCGGGGCACATATGAACTCGCATCTGCCTGTTTCCCTCTGCAACATCAAGCGCTCACAATGTTCAAAAAAGAGTATTCCCCCTGCTCCCCCTCTGTCCATCTCTCCCCCCCGCTCACCGTTTAGCCTGCCTGCGGCCCCACGGCAAAAACTCAAGTCGTCCGTGCAGCGGTCGCTCCGGCAGTCGCTGCTGGCCAGCTACCCGCTGCTCGCGCCGTACGCCGACGAGATCCTCCCGAAAAAGGCGTCTTTGCAGTCGATCAAGCTGCCCGACCGCGCGGTGCTGTACGTGCTCGACGCGGAGCCCGTCTTTTTCGAGTCGGGCAAGCCCGGCAGCGACGTCCCGCTGCTGCCGCACCTGCGCCTCGTGCACCGCTTCCCGCAGGCGTTTCCCAGCATCCGCATCGACCGCGGCGCCATCCGCTACGTGCTGGGCGGCGCCACGCTCATGGCGCCCGGCCTGACGAGCCCGGGCGGCCGCCTTCCCGAGCCGACGGGCGCGGAGCCGGAGCAGCTCAGCGCCGACGGCCGCTGGAGCCGCGAGCTGCACAAGGGCGAGCCCGTGGTGATCATGGCCGAGGGCAAGGAGGAGGCCTGCGCCGTGGGGCTGCTCGTTGCCGACACCCAGGAGGTCAAGGAAAAGGGCAAGGGCCCCGTCGTGGAGGACGCGCACTACCTGGGCGACGGCCTGTGGCGGCTACCGCTGGACTGAGGCGGGCGCGTCTACACGACGGCGGTACTGGATACACTGCAATGAATATACCATGATCAAGACCTGCACACTGCGCGTGCGGTCTGCTGCCGTCAATGTCGTGCCCCTGGACGGAGAAGTGTTTGTTATCTGACTATGTGATGCGAGATGCCCCTAGATCAACGCCCGGTGAATACGCGGAATACATGCAGAGGGAGATGCGCAGAAGAGAGGTAGAAGCAGATATGGACAGGGCAAACAGAAAGCAGAGACAACATCAGCAAAACGCCCGGGCCCTACACGACAATAAACGTCTCCGACTGCCACACGGGCACCGCGCGCGAGCCGTCGCCCCAGAGGCCGACAAGCGCAATGGCAAAGGCGGCGCCGCTCACGGCGGTGCGCGCAATCTGCCGCTTGAGGAAGCTCTCGACGGACGCGCGCACCTCTTCGCCGTTGACGGCCGCGGCGCTGCCGGCCGCGCTGCCGCCGGCCGCCGCATCGGCCTCGTCGGAGCCGGCGCCGCCGTCGCTGTGCGAGTCGGAAACCGACCCGCCCGACACGGACCCGGCCGTGGCCGAGCCCAGCACTTCGTAGCTGGCCTCCATGTGGACGGCCGCCGCCGACGAGGCCGAGCCCGAGCGGCGCAGGCCCTTGCCGAGCG
This sequence comes from Sporothrix cf. nigrograna, assembly GCA_019925305.1. Lineage (NCBI taxonomy): Eukaryota > Fungi > Ascomycota > Sordariomycetes > Ophiostomatales > Ophiostomataceae > Sporothrix > Sporothrix cf. nigrograna. The sequence continues at coordinate 19,443 of JADHKR010000038.1, forward strand.
ACAGCGACGAGGCCGCAAAGGGGTCAGACGACGACGCCGACGCCGCCGACGGCGAGAACAGGTACGGGGCCAGGGCGTCCGACGAGACGAGGCGGCCGCCGAGGACGAGCAGCGACGTGTACAGCAGGTACGGGTGGCGCACGGCGCGCGGCGACAGCAGGTATGCCAGGAAAAACGCCGACGAGGCCACGCCCGAGAGCGCGCGCAGCTGCGCCGCGGCAGCGTCGCTCAGCGTGCGGAAGGCATTGGCGGCGGTGCGCGCCGACGGCAGGGTCAGGAGGGTGGGGACGGTGACGGACGAGAGCGTAAACGAGAGGCCCTGGGAAAAAAAGTCAGCTCGACGACGCGTCGGGAGGACGGGACAATGCGATGGGGGGAGGGGGAGGGGGAATACCGTCAAGAGGCCGAGAGACACCGTCCCGACGAATTTGAGGACGGTCACGCCGCGGAAGGCCATGCCGGGCAGCGGGAGCGGGTGCTGGAGAGGATGGCGCAAGTCCTGGTCGCTGCGCTGGGTGCTGGCCACGGGCTCTGTTTTGTGGAAAGCCGAGAGCCTTTTTTTCGTCTGCGATTTGTCGATTTCGCTTCGTTTGGGCTGTCGAGGGCCGGCCGGGAGCGATCGTGGCAAAGCGAGGACAAAGGAAACCGAGGATGGTAAGCGGGCGGATGTGGTGGGCGGAGAGAAGGAAGAGAAGGCGAAGAGAAGAAAAGACAAAGACAAAGAGATGACGAAGAGAAGAGAAGACGAAGACGAAGAGAAATCGAGAAATGCACGACGGAACAGGCAGGAAACGGAAACGAGCTGGTTGGGCAAGAGCGTTCGAGGTGCGCCAAATCGGGAAGCAGGCCACCGCGACAAGGCGTCGAGGCCAGGCCCCACGCTGACGCCACCCCTCTTTCCTCCCTTGCGATGAAGTCACTCTATCTGAAGCGGGGAAGCTAGGCCCTATCAGAGGAGTGGCCCACTTATTTGTTGAAGCCATGGATTGATTCTTTATTTACTTTTTTCTTCACGACACTGCTGAACTCGACTTTTTATGGCTTCATAACGGATAAACCACCTCGCTGAGTCCGGGCAGCGAGGTACAGCTAATTTTCTGCCTTGTCACAGCAGTGACTCAAAAGACAACACTTGCACGGCTGTCAAAGATCAAAGCGTAAAACCATACAGAATAATCAACGACAAATAACTACTCCGTATACTCGTATTCTGGAAGCCTGCCTGACATGCAGAGAGCACGGCGAGAAAAGCACAGACTAGCCCACAGCTGTTTGTCAAGCATTGTCGGCTGCCAACAGGCCCGCGGCCAGCTTGTGAGACGACTTGTATGGCTGACTGGTGATATAGATAATGTTGTAAGTGAATGGGAGAATGAGCGAATGGGAGAATTAATCGGGAAAAAAGAACAACTTTTTTTATTTCGGCCGCAACACCCAGTACAAAGAAAAGAGCAAACAAACGTCCCCAAAACAATGCCAGGCTTCGTCACCCACGCTCAAGTCTCTCATCGTCCTTCGTCGTTCGTTCTCACGGGGTCAGACTGTCATCCAAGGAACTGTTTCTCCCGGGTACAAATTGCCAGGAAACTTGCAGCAGAAATGCCAGTAATGATGCCTTGTCCGTAGTATCACGTGAAAATACACGTGACAAATCGACACCAGCTACCACGCTAGCCGAACTCAGCAAAACTGCTTAGATAGGAAAAACCAGCGGTCAGGTCAGGGTCCACCAACGCGCCGTACCATTTTCTCGCGGCTTCCGTCGTCTTATGCCCCTCGTCAAGCAGCTGTTCTGTACTCGACTCTGCCACCATCCACGCACGTCCAACGCTGCCTCTCGCCTGCCCCCCTGCCTCCACGACCTGCTCTCACGCAATGGCTGCCTCAATTGCCCGCTGCTGGAGGGTGGCTGCCCGGGCCTCGAGCGTGACGGCCGTCCGCAGCATCGCCCGGGCCGGCGCCCCGTTCCGGCCGGCGGCTGCCCGCGCCTTTTCCGCCACGCCCCAGGGTGAGTGCTGCCTCTCTGCCGCTGTGTGTGGCGACACCCGCTGAGCCTGCCACCAGCCGCCATCCGGAAATACACAAAGGACCACGAGTGGATCGACCTCAACGCGGACCAGACCGCGGGCGTCATTGGCATCTCTGACTTTGCGGCCGAGGCGCTCGGCGACGTCGTGTACGTGGAGCTGCCGGCCGAGGGCAAGGAGGTCGGCCAGGGCGACGCCATCGGCGCCGTCGAGTCGGTCAAGTCGGCCGCCGACATCAACGCGCCCATTGCCTGCAAGGTGACGCACGTCAACCACAGCCTCGAGGAGAAGCCCGGCACCATCAACCAGGTGCCCGAGGACGACTCGGCCGGCGGCGGCTGGATTGCCAAGGTCGAGGTCGACGCGCAGGGCGCCAAGGAGTTTGCGTCGCTCATGGACCCCGAGGAGTACAAGGCCTTTACCGCCACCGAGGAGCACTGAGCAGGCGCCGCGCCGTTTCTTTGCGCCGCGCCCGCGTTTTGTTTTCTTGGTTAGGCGTTGCCGCGTTGCCACGCGTGGGAGGACGGCTGCGATCCATTTCAACAATTGGGAGGCTGGGACAGCATGGGCAAAGGGGGCCGGGGCAAAGGGACCACATAGACCGGGACTGAGCAGAAGACGACAAAAAAGCGGCGTGCCTCATTACCCAAATGCACTCGTATGTACCGTACTGTATCTGCACCGGGCCAAACGGCACCGCGACCGCACAGTGCAGTCTCGACCTTGAACGGGGAACTTTGCCTTGAGGTTCTATATACGTGGAGCGGTGACTGTCATCTGTTTGTGCATGGGACGCCGTCCCTCGTGTCCTCGTGCCCTCGTGTTCCCGTAGTCTTCGTTGTACGCGTCCATGTCGTGCCCCTCACGCCGTCGCCGCCGCCGCCGGGACCACCGCGGGCACCGGCGCCCGGGTCTTGTTGATGTCGTCCAGGATGCGCTGAGCGCCCTGCGCGACCATGGTCGCGGCCACGTGCTGGCCCAGCGCCTCGGCCTCCTCGACCGTCGTCACGCGCCGCGCGGCGGCGCCGTCGACCGCCTGCGTGCCGTCGAGGCTGACCACGGTGGCCTTGAGCTGCAGGACGGCATTGTCGGCGCCGCCCCACGAGCACTCGACGCCAATGGGCACGCTGCAGCCGCCCTCGAGCTGGCGCATGACGGCGCGCTCGGCGTGGTACTCGATCATGGTGGGCGCGTGCAGGATGGGCTGGAGCAGGGCCAGCGTCTGCGCGTCGCCCTCGCGGATCTCCACGGCCAGCGCGCCCTGGCCGACGGCGTACAGCGTGCCCGAGGAGGCGTCGTCGAGGTACTGCGCGATGCGGCCGTCCAGCTGCATGCGCTTGAGGCCGGCGGCCGCGAGGATGATGCAGTCGTAGTGCGGCGTGTCGGCCGCGCGGCCGGGGTCCGCCGCGTCGTCGAGCTTGCGCAGGCGCGTGTCAATGTTGCCGCGCAGGTCGCGGAACGCGAGGCCCGGGAAGCGCCGGCGCAGCTGCGCCGACCGCCGCACGCTGCTGGTGCCCACCACGCTGCCGGCCGGCAGCTCCGCCAGCGCCTTGTAGCGGCTGCCCGGCGGGAAGATGACGGCGTCGCGCGGGTCCTCGCGCGCCGGCGTGGCGCCCAGCGCGCAGCCCGCCGGCAGCGTCGTGGGCACGTCCTTGGCGCTGTGCACGACCATGTCCAGGCCGCCCGCGACGAGGCGCGCCTCGAACTCGGTCGTCCACAGGCCCTTGCCCAGGTTGGGCAGCGGCGTCGTCTTGTCGCGGTCGCCGGCCGTCTCGCGCGCGTCAATCTCAAACTTGACGCCCGGGTGCGCGGCCTCGAGGGCCGTCACGACCTCGACGGCCTGCACCATGGCCAGCTTGGAGGAGCGCGTGCCGACGCGCACGGTGAGCGGGGCAGTGGAAGCCATGGTTGGGGGGAGGGGGGGGAGACGAGGGTTGCGGCGTGGCAAGTGAGGCGCCGGGTTGGACGTCGTGACGCTGAAAATCCGATGCTGTCAGCAAGGCTGTTCCTTCCTTTTCTGTACGACTCGTACGAGTAGGCTTTTCGTTTTGTGTGGGGCCAAAGGCGTGCTGCGAGCGCTGTAATGCAGCGCTAAAAATACTGGAAACGCGATAACGATAAGAGTTTGACACGACAAACAAATCGGAGTCGACGTCAACCATCCCAGCCTCCCTCAACGCCAGCGCGCCACTGCACCACACACTGCGCGTGCGATGCCCCCGAAACTGGCAACACGGCCGCTGCGCCCGGCGCGGCACCGCGCAGGCAAACCGACGGGCGTGGAGACGGACTCCTCGTCGGACGACGACACGGGCGACGAGCAGGCTGCCGCGTCCAAGCCGGCGCCGAAACAGACGGCGGCGGCGGTGGCTGCGCCGAAGCGGACCGGCCCCGGACGCGTCGTGACGCACGCGACGCTTGCGCAGGCCATCAGCGACGAGCAGAAACAGGCGCGCGCAGCCCTGGAGCGCAAGGCTGCCGAGGAGGGATTTGTCACCGAGTCGGAAGACGACGGCGACGACGGCGACGACGGCGATGACGGCGTCGACGGTGCGCGACAAACCGGCTTGGCGGCAAGAAAAAAGGAGGAGAGCAGCAGCGAGGAAGAGAGCGACGCGGAGAGCGACGAGGACGACGAGGACGACGAGAGCTCGAGCTCGGAAGACGACCTGCGGCCGCGGAAGTTCGTCCTTCCAAAGTTCATGACCAAAGCACAGCGGGAAAAAGCCGCGGCGACATCGTCGTCCGCCACAACGCGGCGGGACGGCGACAACGACGAGGACGAGGAAGAAAGGGCCGAGAAGGAGCGCCTGGCGGCGGCCGACGCGCTGGTCGAGGAGCAGATGCGCAAGCGGGCGGCGGCGCGGCTGGCCAGCAAGAGCAAGAAGATGTGGGAAGACGACAACGAGGGCGCGGCGGCGGCAGCGGCGGCGGCGGCGGCGGCAGCGCTGGCAGCCAAGCAAGCGGCGGAAGCCGGCGGCTCGGACGACGACGACGACGACGACTCGGACGGCGACGAGAACGGCGCAGCAGCCAAGGCGGCCGCAGCTGCCGCTGCCGCAGCAGCGCTCGCCGACGTCGACACCGAGGACGACGTCGACCCGGAAGCCGAGCACGCGGCCTGGAAACTGCGCGAGCTGAAGCGCATCAAGCGCCAGCGCGAGCGCATCGAGCAAAAGGAGCGGGAGCTCGCGGAGCTCGAGCGCCGGCGCAACCTCACCGAGGAAGAGCGCAACGCCGAGGACGCGGACCTGCTGGCCAAGCAGCGCGCGGACAAGGAGAGCCGCGGCAAGATGAACTACATGCAAAAATACTACCACCACGGCGCCTTTTACCAGGACGCCAGCGCGGCCGAGGGCCTCGACAAGCGCGACCTCATGGGCGCGCGGTACCAGGACGCGATCCGCAACGTGGACCTGCTGCCCAAGGCGCTGCAGGTGCGCGACGTGACCAAGCTGGGCAAAAAGGGCGCGACAAAGTACCGCGACATGAAGTCGGAGGACACGGGCCGGTGGGGCGACGGCCTGGTCGACGACTACCGGCCGCACCAGAACAACCGCTACGACTCGTGGGGCCGGGAGCGGCCGGGGTATGCCGATCGCGACCGCGATGGCGGCGGCGGAGGTGGAGGCTACCGCGGCCGAGACGACGGCGAGATCAAGGGCGCGAATGCCATTCCTCTGGGCGAACGCAAGCCTGCCGGCGGGGAGCGTGACCGGGACCGATACCGGGAGCGTGACCGGGAGCGTGACCGGGACCAGGACCGCGAGAGAGGCAGAGACAGAGACCGGCGGCGGTCGCGGTCCCGGTCCAGGTCGCCACGGCGCGATCGAGACGGACGGGACGGCCGCGACGCGCCGAGGAAGCGGTCGCCGCCATCAAGGGACCGGCGGGACAGAGACCGGAGCGGAGACGGCGACAAGCGCAGGCGGGTGGCGACATAGGACGACGACAAAGGCAACGGCTTGGCGCGTCTGTTGCGTCCGTGTCGGCGAGACGAGGCGGCCGGCCGGTTGGATGGAGCAGCCAGGACGCCGACAGGCCACGTGGGGCCCTCTGATGTCTGCTCCGGCCATCTGGCGTCTGCTTCCAGGGCGGCAAAGGAATGTCTCTTGTTTCGACACGCCTGCCACAGCGAGTCTGTTGTCCTGTCTTTCCCATTTCCAACTTGTGTTCAGCCTCTGTCTGGATGGGAAGATACGGGGAACGCCGGGATGGTCTCTGCCTCGTGCTCGCATTGTCTCTGGAGCGTTGCACTGTCGCTCCTGGAGGCGAGTGCTTTGTGCCCGTCCGCCGTGCAAGCACAGCCAAACAGACGAGGCCGGCGAATGTCTCTACGAGGCGACGGGTCGTGGACTGGACGGCACGACAAGAATGCCACGATCCCGGGAACACGCCTGGAAAACAAGAAACGGCTGCTATGCAGGCTCTTTCCAGCGGCACTGCGGGTCCAAAAGCTTGCTTTGGTGTTGCATTGATGGGAGTTGGAGGCAAACTCTTAAAATAGATCAGAAGTGCAAATAGAGAAGATTGTAGTGTGTATGACTATTTACACAGCAGTACCGCCGCGGCTACGAGTACATACGAGCATACGAGTGTACTCGTATGTGTGCTATTCAGTTTGCAGGGCCGAAGAAAGGCTTCACAATACGAGTAGCGAGCGGCAAAGACATGCACTCGAGACATCGATGGCGAGCTGCTGGCCGTGATGCCTGGCGGCCTCTGCTCTTTGGCAGCCGTCGACCCCGCGATCGACGGCCGCACCTGCCTTTTTGCACATAGTGGGACGTGGCTGCAACAAAGGCCAGCGCAGAGAAGGAGCAGACATCATCGTGCGGGCGGAAGGCGCCATCCATCGCCATCAGGCCTGGCCGTTTTGCAGGGCTTTGCCTCAAGGCGTGCCTCACGCAGGCGTGCCACACGCAGTGCTCCCCACGCATGATGCACCGCGTTTCGAAGCAAGACAGCCTGCGCGCTTGGACCAGCGGTGAGCACTACCTGGACACGCTGGAACAGCACGGAACGCGACAGAAGCGGCTCGACGGCGGCGTCACGCTCAAGACCGGGCCACCGCTAAGCCTTTGCTAGCGAGATAGCGGGCCAAAAGGACCTGGCCGGCCCAGGCCAGCTGAAAAGGCGGCCCACGGCGGGGCTGTCGTCCAGGGTCCGTCAGACAGCCGGCTACGCGCGTCTTGTGGGTGACGTCGAGTGCGACCCTGCCCTCAGCGCTGGCAAGCTGGAGCGTCGTCATCCTTATCGTTTGGCCAATACAGAACAGCTGGCAGCCACGTCGTACTCGTAGTGTAATAGCTATCTTGCCTGCAGCAGAGACGCTTGGCAAGAAACAACCCCCGCAGACACACGGACGAGAACAGAACGAGACACGGCAAAACAAGCATTGTGCCAGGAGCCCGTCTCTTGGCGGCGTTGCTGGGCAGCATTGGCACAAAATTGGCACTGGACCGGCAGGGGCAGATCTCGCAGAGACGAAGCCAAGCAGCTACGAGCGGTCTTGGCCGCCCCTCTGAATAAACCACGGGCCCCGTGCGGATCAGCAAGGCCAGGAGATGCAGACATGAGCAGCTTGAGCGCTGAGAGCAAGTGTCTGTGCACCAATTGCCAGTACTCGTATGCAGAGTCCAGACAAAATCAAAGTGACAAAATCAAAGAGTGACAGTCAGAGAGTGGTGGGCCAAAAAGAAAGGGCACAGAGGACGAGGGGCCAGGAACAAAGCGGAAAAGGACGAGGGTCCAGGAAAGAAACAAGGAGGGCGCCAAACGCAAAACAAGGCACTGCCACCGTCGTTTCTGTCAAAGCCACCGGGAGAACTACGAGTACTCGTAGACGCTTGTATCTTACACGAGAGACCATAGTAGCAGGTACTTGGACTCCCGGCCATACTCGTCCACGGAGGCCGTCAACCTCCCCTGTCCATACACAGGTGTGGGGCTTAAGCTCATGCCAGACCCCTCGCTCGCCTCCCACCATCTCCACTGGATGCGAGTTGGCCCTGGTGGCTCGCGGCAAGCTACGGTCGTGAGTAGGAGGGAAGGAGGGGACGAGGGGACGGGACAGCTTGCATCTGATGGGTATTTAAAGACCCGTCTCCTCCCTCGCCATCCCTTTGTCTTTCTCCTCCGTCCTCATCCACTGTTCTACTATCAACTCTTTACACACTTTCCACTACACCTCACCTTATTCAAAATGGGTTTCTTCGGTTTTGGTAAGCTTCCTTGAGCCCCTTGAGCCTTGAGCCTTCTCACCCGTCTCGTCCAACGACACCTGCTGACACCCCCAGACGAGTCTCGCGATGCCCGCGACCAGGTCTACAACAACGACAACCACCACGAGGGCAGCCTGACCCACGAGCTGCTCGGTGCCGGCGCCAGCTTCGCGGCCATGCACGAGTTTGAGAAGCGCCAGCGCGCCGAGGGCAAGACGGTCAACCACGCCTTTGCCAAGGAGGCCCTGGCCGCCATCGCCGGCGCCGAGGTCGACAAGCTCGTCGAGACCAAGGGCCTCGACTTTATCGACCGCGAGAAGGCCAAGCACCACGCTAAGCAGAACGCCGAGCAGCTGTACGACCAGCAGTACGGCAACCAGGAGAACTTTGACCCGTGAGTAGCTGCCCAGCCGCCCAGCCGCACAGCCGCCCAGTCTCGGGCATCAACGCAAATGCAGCCATTGCTAACACGCCCAGCAACCGCCCCGGCCCCAACTACTAGAGTGCCGTGACGGAAGCCAGCGGATGCAGGGGGAGGGGTCTCATGAAGCAAGAAACGAAATGAATAAACGATTGATGCCGCCAGATGTTCTGGACGAGCAATTCATACACGCACAAATCCGTAAAGTGACCATGTTGTATCTGACGAGCTGTAACCTTGAGACCAGCTGTAAAAACAAGAGAGTGCTGCGTTCTGAACAGAAACTCGGGGTTCTTCCGCTCATCGATCCCTTCAGCACCGGCAGACCGCTACTTTAGCTCCTCTGCCAGGGGCTGATCGTCCTTTAAGAGGGAAATAAATAAGGAAAGGGAAGAGGGAAAGAGGGGTAAATACACAGCTGCTTCTGGAGAGGTCGCGTTCCAAGTCCCCTGAAAGGTCAAACGTCATTGCACGAGAATGCTCCACATCGCAGAAAATGACTAATCAATGCTCCACTAAAAAGTCTGAAAGCAAATACTCGAAATGTTTTTTTTAATGTTCGCCGACGCACGACGACACTGCACCCGGCGTCCACACTTCCACAATGACGACGCCGTCGCCCTCGCCGTCGCCCTTTCTGGAGCCGGGCCCGGCCACGCGCAGCAATGCCCTGGCGATTGTGCAGCTCTCGCGCGACCAGTACCAGCCCATCTACCTGCACGACGCCGGCGGCGTCGAGGTCGACGGCTATGCCGAGGGCGCCGTGCTCAACACGCGCTTCGGCTCGTTTCCGCACTCGACGCTGATCGGCGTGCCGTGGGGCTCGCAGGTGCGCGCGTCCATTGTCGACACGGGCTCCCGCGGCCGCAAACGCAAGCGGGCCGCCGACAGCAAGGACCCGACGCCGGCAGACCCGACGCCGGCAGACACGCCGGCCGGCACGCCCCTCGAAACGACGCCGGGCTCGACGCCCGCGCAAACGCCCACGCCCACGCCGGCCTCGCGGCCTGCGCCGACCACCGCCGCAAGCGGGTTTCTGCACGTGCTGCCGCCGACGCCCGAGATCTGGACGCTGAGCCTGCCCCACCGGACGCAGGTCGTCTACGCGAGCGACTACAGCTACATTCTGCACCGGCTGCGGGCGCGGCCGGGCTCGCGGCTGATTGAGGCCGGCTCGGGCAGCGGCAGCTTCACGCACGCGGCCGCGCGCGCCGTCTACGGGACCAGCACGGCCGCGCCGCCGGGCCAGCGGCCCGGCCACGTCTTCTCGTACGAGTTCCACAACGAGCGCTACCAAAAGATGCAGGCCGAGCTGCGGCGCCACGGGCTGGCGGGCGGCGGCGGCGCCACCGACGTGGTGACGCTGACCAACCGCGACGTCTACGGCCACGGGTTCCTGCTCGACGACGGCACGAGCCCCGAGGCCGACGCCGTGTTCCTGGACCTGCCGGCGCCGTGGCGCGCCCTGCGGCACCTGACGAGGCAGAGCACCGTGGCGGCGGCGGCCGACGGCCGGCCGGCCGCCCCGTCGGCGCTCTGCGCCACCAAGAGCGTCCACCTCTGCACGTTCAGCCCGTGCATCGAGCAGGTCACGCGCACCGTGTCGATGCTGCGGCGGCTGGGCTGGGTCGACATTGACATGGTCGAGATTGCCAACAAGAAGATGATTGTGTACCGCGAGCGGCCCGAGCTCGTGAGCGGCAAGGCCAGCGCCGGCGCGGGCGCCGGCATTGGCGGCGGCAACAACGTGCCCGCGCCGCGCGACGTGGGCGAGGCCGTGGCCCGCCTCAAGGCGATCGAGACGCGCACGCGCGAGTACAACCAGCGCTTCTGGCAGGCAAGAGAAGCCGAGGCGGCGGCGGCTGCGAGTGCGGCCAACGGCGACATGGAGGTGGACCGCGAGGACAAGGGGGACAAGGCGGAGGAGGAGGGAAAGGAGGAAAAAGAGGCAAAGCAAAAACCACAAGCCCCCCCCCCGGTCAAGCCGTGGCTGGACGGCCGGCTGACGGCGCGCGTCGAGCCCGAGGTCAAGACGCACACGTCGTACCTCGTGTTTGCCGTGCTGCCGCGCGCCTGGACGGCCGCGGACGAGGCGGCCGCGGCAGCGCGGTGGCCCGTGGGCGACGCGTGCCCGGTCATTGGCGCCGTGGCCCGCGACGTGCGCCGCGAGCAGAAGCGGAAGCAGATGCAGCCAAAGAAGAACAGGAAGACGGAGGGTAGCTAATTGAACGGCGCCGGCACGCCCTCTACGGCACGCCCTCTACGTGCATGGTCCTCAGTGCAGTGACATTGACGCTGTCGTGTCTGAACGGACTGCCGTACGTCCGCCGGAGACGGACCGGACAGATTTGCGCCTGCGGACGCGGAGAAACTTGCGCCTGCGGACGCGGAGAAACCCTGTGCCCTCCTCGTATTACTCACTCCGTGCGGGGAAGGTGCTAAACTTATCCCAGAACCTTGTTCAACGGACACAAGCACACCATACACCACAGCATCATGGCCCTCGCGTCTGCGCACCTCCGCATTGCGCGGCCCACAAACAGCATCGAGGCCCTCGTGCCGTTCTACGTCGGCGGCCTGGGGCTTGCCGAGCTCTTGCGCTTCCGCGACCACGACGGATTCGACGGGCTAGTGCTGGGCTGGGCGCCGGGGGTGTCCGCGTCGCCGGGGGCGTCCGCCGGCGCGGCCCCGGCCTACCACCTCGAGTTCACCACCAAGCGCGGCCACGACGCCGGCCGCGCGCCCTCCGCCGACAACCTGCTCGTCTTTTACCTGCCCGACGCGACGGCGCACCGCCACGCCGTCCAGCGCATGACGGACGCCGGCTTCCCGCCCGTGCCCGCCTTCAACCCGTACTGGGATGCCTGCGGCACGACGTTTGAGGACCCGGACGGCTACCGCGTCGTGCTGGCGCGCCGCGCGTCGCCCGTGTAGGCGCGACGACACCCCGCGCTGGCCGATGGCGTCGTGCCCTGCTTGTCTCTCGGACAGCAGCCGGGCAGGATGCAACGTTGTCCACTGCAGTATATGGCTGGCCAGGCGGCTAAACGACCACCATGAGGATTTGCAGTATGGCTGGAGTTGTCTGAGCATGGCAAGTCTCGAGAAGAGCAAATAGTTTCCACTTCCAAAGTCCCTGTCGATTCACCGGCGCCACGATTGCGAGGTTCTGAATTCTGAACTTTGACTCATCGTTCCATAATGCACCGGAGAATGCTGTCCACGTGACTGATTTTCGTTCCACTTTTATTATATAATCCTTTTATTGACGGGCGCTCATCGCTCCCCGTATTTTTTCTCCTACACCACAACCACATCGCCGCCTTTTCTTACGCGTTCTTCCGCATTGCCGCATCGGCACGAGTTTTCGTGATGGCAGGTCAGTCCACTTATTAGTTTTCTCGCTTCCTATTAAATACTAACGTATTTCATAGCACAGTTGTTTGATCGCCGCCCATTTACATCACGTGACTACGTGACACAATTCTGCCATGTCTCACCGCCTCAGCCTCCCCTCGAAGCAAGTTCAACTTGACACGGCGTTGTGAGGACGCAGCCGCACAGCGAGCGTCCGGCGGACCAGGACGGTTGCACCGACGACAGGCGTCTCGGGCACATTATGGATCCCGCCGAGCCGGCCCCTCTCAGCGCTGCTCAGCGCGCAAACGCGAGGCGGATCCTGTACCAGCTCGTCGAGGCCCTTGAAGCGGCCGACAATGTTCGGAGCGCGCGTGTCACGTTTGTCCACCCGCGGCTGGTGCGTTATACGTACGAATACTCCCTTTCGGAGATCTCGCGGGACATTTTCTTGCGCGCCTTTCTCGACACGATGAAGCTCGACCTCGATGACGCCGCCGAGCTGGACATGGAAGCTCTGAAACCGCGGTTTACCGCATTTGCCGTTTACCTGATGGACAACTTTTTTCTGCCGTGTATGTACAGCGTCGCTCTCCTCTCCTCTCTTGTCCAGCATTAACACGCCCTCAGTAAAAGCGTCGACGCGGCGTACACCCCAGCCATCACCAGCCCACCATTCTGCCGTCCTCCGCGCACAGGCAAACGATACTCTAGCCTTTGTTAGCACCTCGGAACGCTTGTCGTCGCTTCGAGGCGCATGCCTAGTCCGGGACCGCCGTCGCTGCGTAGTCACGCGGGCATACGACATGGAGGATTACCTGCGCCGGGCTGACCAAAACGGCGCTGATGCGCGGGACGACGATGGCGTCTTGTTCGGGGACGATATACAGCTGGAGTACTTGGAGGTGGCCCATATCCTACCTCACTCCTTGCTTCAACGTGGAAAAAGTCCCGAGCTGGTGTGTTTCCCTTTTTACCGCTTTCAAACGTCTGGCACGTCTCGACGTATTGTTCCAGGATGCATCTCGCCAGGCAGCTTTGGCGATTCTAAACATGTTCGACCTAGGCGTGGCGCACACGATCAATGGCGTGGATATTGACCGACCGCGCAACGCCCTCACCCTCACAAGAAATCCACATCAACTCTTTGGCGGCTTCCGGCTATACTTTGATCCCGTGCCGGCCGTCTACAACACCTATTGGGTCCGGTCTTTTCTGCCGCCACCCTTGAACCGTGGCTTTGGTCTTCCGGTACAACGCACCCTATTCGTGACCGAGGCGCGGACAATCGACCCCCCCTCGCCGCGGCTGCTGGCTGTCCACCGCGCCATCGCGCACATCTTGCACCTGTCTGCTGCTGGCGAATACATTGACGCCATCCTGCGCGATCTTGAGTACAATGTCGTGCGGGCCGACGGGTCCTCGGAGCTTGGCCGCATGGTGGCCCTTGCCTTGAACAACTGGACAGTCAGCACCGCGAGCTGAAGAGCCACCAGACGCCGAGGCGACAGACCTGAGGCTCCTGCTGGACGAATCGGCGGCACCACCCATCCTGTGTACGTGGCCGTGTTCACGTCCCGCCTCTGCATGGCCGTGCATTGTCAGCTGCGTTTCTTGGACCAGCCAGAAGCCGGGCAAACTCCCGACGGCCGTGATGTCAACTCTGGAGTGCTATTATTTTCGGACTGGCCCGTGTATTAAGATTAGTGGATTATAATACACCATAAGCATTCTCTTAGACTCGGGGCAATATCACGGACACCATGTGAAACCTGTCAGGATCTTTTTCTTTTCTCATGCTTCAGCAGACCACGGAAAATTCCGTGGTTTACTTGGTGCGACGTCAGTGAGAATTCCACGGTTGTGCTTTTTTTTATCTTTTTATCTTCTTCTCTTTTTTTCTTTTTTCTTTCTTTTTTTCTCTTTTTCGTGCTTGTGTAAACCAAGGCATGGCAACAAGCCAGGAGATAACGAGCCCGCAAATGCGGCTTGTTATGTCCGATCGGCCGTGCAAGTCGTAAGCCCACAACGGGTTGCGGTCCTATCAAAACTGCATCTTACATCAGCATCGAAAGCACGCGGATAGGCAGAAACGTCAGCAACATGACCAGCAAAAGACCAAGAAAAAAGGCCCCGGCGTTTCTGCGGGTGACTCTCCTCTTCCTCCTGTTCTTTGAGATTCCTCCTCTCTTTGAGATTCCTCCTGTTCTTTAAGATTCCTCCTGTTCTTTAGCATCCAAGACGGTTCGGCCGCAACTTCGGGCCAAGAAGCCTGTGGCGTCTGCTTCGCCGGTCTTGGCACGCCTCCGATTGGACGAGGAACGCGGCGCTCTTCTCCTTTGCTGACAACGCAGACCGTGACTGTGTGAATCTGACCTTGCTTACCAAAGATTGAGCCGTGCCACCAGGCGTGACGGCGATAAAAAGTCCGCCTATTCGGCCGCTGCTTCGGCCCTGGCCGTCAACACTGCATGCTGCTGACGCTCTCACCCCTATCGACGTCGAGAGAGGCCAGACGCGAGCGTGTTTGTGATGTGTTATTGCGTGTGTTTTCGTTTTCTCTTCCACAACGGGTATATATCTGTGCTCCCATGCTCCCTGGAAGTCTGTATTTATCTCTATATTGTATTCGACAATTTGATTTATCTCTATTGTATTCGACATCTGATTCATCTTTATATTGCATTGCCCACTGTCTCGCCCTCATTCCTCTTTCTCTGCCCGTAAACAGCACAACACCAGCATCGCCAACCACTCTCGGCTCCGATCGAAGAGCATGCCGTCGTCACCAGCCGGCCCGGGGCCGTCCAGTGCCCGCAACGAGATTGCGTCGTCCCGGGCGTCCGACATGTCTATCGACGCCGAAAAGACCGACGTCGAGCAGGGCGACATGACCGACATGGAAAAGGAGAAGCGCGAGGAGACCGACATTGAGGCCGCAGAGGACAGCACGCCCGACAACGAGGCGGTTTCCAAGGCCGCCGACGAGGCCGCCGCCGACGACGACGACTACCCCAAGGGCGCCAAGCTGGGCTTTATCGTCCTGGCCCTGGCGCTTAGCATCTTTTTGATGTCTCTGGATTTTGTATGCTCTCGCCCCCTCGCCATTCTCTGCTCCCGTCGCCGCTAACAGCCAGACCATTGTCGCCACGGCCATCCCCAAGATCACGGACCAGTTCCACGGCCTCGGCGACGTGGCGTGGTACGGGTCGGCCTTTTTCCTGACGGTCGGCGGGTTCCAGTCGTCGTGGGGCAAGGCGTACAAGTACTTTTCGCTCAAGTACACGTACCTGGCGTCGATCCTGATCTTTGAGCTGGGCAGCCTCATCTGCGGCGTGGCGCCCAGCTCCAAGGCGCTGATCATCGGGCGCGCCATTGCCGGCCTCGGCGCGGCCGGCATCGGCTCCGGCTCGTACACGGTGATTGCCGTGGCCGCGCGGCCCAAGGACCGCCCCATGTTCACCGGCCTCATCGGCGGCGCCTACGGCCTGGCCGCGGTCATCGGGCCGCTGATCGGCGGCGCCTTTACCGACAAGGTCTCGTGGCGCTGGTGCTTCTACATCAACCTGCCCATTGGCGGCGTGTCGGCTTTGATTATTTTGTTCTTGTTCCAGACGCCGCGGCACGCCCGGCCCGTGGCCGCGCCGCTGCGCGAGAAGCTGCTGCAGATGGACCCCGTCGGCACGGTGCTGGTCATGGGCGCCGTCGTCTCGTACGTGCTGGCGCTGCAGTACGGCGGCCAGACGGACCCCTGGGGCTCGGGCAAGGTCGTCGGCCTGCTCGTGGCCTTTGCGCTGCTGGCCGTCCTCTTTGCCGGCTGGGAGTACTACAACGGCGAGCGCTCCATGGTGGTGCCGCGGCTGGTGGCCAGCCGCAACGTCTGGCCCAACGCGGCCTACAGCTTCTTCTTTGCGAGCGCCTACTTTACCGTCATCTACTACCTGCCCATCTACTTCCAGAGCATCGACAACGTCAGCCCCACGCAGTCGGGCGTGCGCAACCTGCCGCTGATCATCGCCGTCACCATTGGCACCGTCGCCTCGGGCGCCGTCATCTCCAAGACGGGCCTCGCCACGGTCTTTTTGCCGCCCATGACCGCCCTGGCCGTCGTCGGCACCGGCCTGCTCTACACGCTCGGCATTGGCACGCACAGCGGCCGCTGGATCGGCTTCCAGGTCCTGGCCGGCCTCGGCTACGGCTTCACCTTCCAGATCCCCGTCATCTACGGCCAGGCCACCGCCCAGGCCGCCGACCTCGCGCCCACCACCGCCCTCCTCATCTTTTGCCAGACCATTGGCGGCGCCTTTATGCTGTCGGCCGCCCAGTCGGCCTTTGTCAACCACATGGCGCGCGAGCTCGCCCGCTACGCGCCCGCCGTCGACCCGGCCGTCGTCATTGCCACCGGAGCCACCGACCTGTGGACCGCCTTTGGCCCCGACATCCTGCCCGGTGTGCTCAAGGCCTACATGGCCGGCCTCCGCGTCGCCTTTGCCATTGCCCTCGCCAGCGTCGGCACCGCCTTTGCCGTCAGCCTGGCCAGCCGGTGGAAGCGCATCAACACCGAGGCGCTGAAGAACACCGGCGGTGCTGCCTAGGGGCGGGCCGTCTCTCCGCTCTGCTCTGTTTTCTCATTCACATACTCGCTCTCTCTTTTTCTTGCTTTTCAGACTTTTATTTGCTTCCAGCACGTATACATTCTAATTGGTTATGGGGCACGGCTCGCGCAGGCTTCGGGTTTGGGGTTTCTGCCGTTGGATCTAGACGATAATATAGACAGGGCCTGGTAACTCTCACTTCTCATAAGACTGTATTTAGACTGTATTTGGCAGGTGTTTGGCCCGGTTCGTCTCTTCTCATAAAGACTGTATTTGGCAGGCGTTTCTCTCCTTGTCCTACCTCTCTCTCCGAATCAGCCGTGACCAGCCACTTATCAGACAGACAAATAAACATCAGCTTCCCCCCTGTCGACTCGATTGTGCTGGCCAGACTTGCCGTGGCAGTGGTCAAGCCAGCGGCGAGACTCTTACCATACTGCTGCCTGTCTGCCGTCTTGTCTCCACATAAGCAAGAGTGAGTGCGGCGTCTTCTCAACCTACGGCTTACGCCCGTCAGCCGTGTCGTGAGACACAACTCCAACGCTGAGACAGCCAAGGCTTGGCACATGCTGCCTTTTGTGCGTCGCGATATCGCTCGGTCTTTTACTTTCTACCACTTGTTGTGCTGTATGTCTTTTTTCTCTTTTGTTTTCTCTCTTTTTTTTTCTCTTTTTCTCTTTCTTTTTCTTTCTTTTTCTTTCTTTTTCTTTCTTTTTCTCACGCAGATCGCACTTATGCTGACGCACGCGGACACAGCTGAGGCTGCGAGCAAGTCAATAGAAATAAAGTACAGTCCTGACGTAATATAGCCTATGGCCAAGCTTTCGCCCGAACTTGCGGCCGAACGTTGGCCGGGAGTGGGTCCTTTATGTCCGGCGATTACTGGCACGGGCCAACGACTTTCCGTTTCGGGCAGCAGGCGTTTGGCTCCGGACATTAATCAGCGGCCGCGCCTTCCATCACGGTCGAAATTCACGGCGTAATAATTCACGGCATAATAAAACTATACAGCATAACGGCACAACGACGACGACGACGGACTCAAGAGGTCCGCTCCGCCAGCAAGAGACCCGGCCCTCGTACCAGAGTTCAGCCGTCGGACAGTTTCATCTTCAGATCACCTGCTATTGCGTTTGCTGACGTGGTCGTCCGGCCCTTTCTTTCCTCGTCCGGTTTTGTATTTTTGTATTTTCTGTATATTGTCGTTTGTCCGACCGACCGGCACTCTCCGTTTCCTCCTCTCCCCATTGTACGAGTATACACCCACCATGGACAACAGCCCCCCGGACACCCCCCTGGACGGCAGCCCCCCGCCCAAGCGGCGCAAGGTCCGCAAGGGCACGCACACCTGCTGGGAGTGCAAGCGCCGCAAGGTGCGCTGCACGTTTGCCAGCCCGGGCGACGCCGTCTGCATCGGCTGCACAAAGCGCTGCCTGCCGTGCGTCGGCCAGGAGTTTTCCGAGGACCCGGCGCTGGCCACGGTCAAGAGCCGCCTCGTCGGCGACCGCATCGTGCGCGTCGAGGCCATGATCCGGCAGCTCGCGCAGCAGTCCGGCCGGAGCCTGTCGCCGGCGCAGCAGGCCGGCCCCGCGCACTCGCCGCCCGCCGCCGCTACCGCCACCGCCGCCGCCGCCGTGAGCAGCATGCCGACGCCCGCGGCGAGCGATACGTCGACGGCGGCGGCGCCCCGGGGCCTCGCTGCCAAGACGAAGACGACGTCGCCGTCCCCGGGCGGGTCCGCGCCGCACAGCGAGCTGGCGGCCGCGCTGCTCGCCGTCTACCCGCCGCCGCAGGACCTCGACGTCATTGCGTCCTGCGCGCACGCGGCCTACAACAGCTACCAGGTGGTCGTGCGGTCGCAGCAGGACATCCAGAGCACGGGGTTCTGGACGCCCGAGGAGCTGCGCATCCGCCACACGCCGCAGACGCACCCCGTGGTCATTGCGCGGCAGATGCTGCTGCTGGCCATGGCGCTGCAGTGGTCGGACCCCCTCGCGCACGGGGCGCTCGATGGCGGCCGCCTGTCGGAGCCCGTGCGCGGCCTGCTGGCGCGGCTGGGCGACACGGCCGTGCGGCTGGTGACGTCCAACGACGCGCTGCTCGACACGCTCGGCACGCTGGACGGGCTCGAGTGCGTCGTGCTGGAGGGCCTGTACCGGGCCAACGCCGGCAAGCTGCGGCGCGCGTGGCTGACGTGGCGGCGGGCGCTGTCGCTGGCGCAGCTCATGTGCATCCCGCGGCGGCCGCACCGGCACCCGGCGTCGACGGCGGCCGACGCGTCGTCCACGTTTACGGCGCTCTCGCTCACGGGCACGCACCGCCTCGACCCGCAGTTCCTGTGGTACCGCATCCTCAGCGCCGAGCGGTTCCTGTGCCTGCTGCTGGGCCTCCCGCAGGCCGCCTTTGCGGCGCCCATTGCGTCCAACGCGCTGCTGCGCAGCAGCACGCCCATGGGCCAGCTCGAGCAGAAGCTGAGCATGGTGACGAGCTACATTCTCGACCGCAACGAGCGCGGGCCGCGGGCCGACGACCACGCCACGACGGACCAGCTCGACCGCGAGATGCAGCGCATCGCGGCCACGCTGCCGAGCCGCTGGTGGCTGGCGCCCAGCCTGGCGGCCGTGCCGGCGGGCGACCACGAGCAGAGCGTCTGGGAGATGGTGCGCCTCACGACGCAGGTGCTGTACTACAACATCCTGAACCAGCTGCACCTGCCCTACATGCTGCACCCGCAGGGGCAGTTTGCGCCCGCCGCGGCCGCCGACCAGCGCCGGCTCGAGTACAGCCGCGTGGCCGCGGTCAGCGCGAGCCGCGAGGTGCTGAGCCGCTACGTGCTGTTCCGCAGCTTCAACCGCAGCGCGTGCTGCTGCCGCCTGATTGAGTTCTTTGCGCTCATGGCGTCGCTGACGCTGATCCTGGTGCACATTGACGGCCACCGCCACACGGCCCAGAACGGGCCGGCCAGCAACGTGCTGGCGCACCAGCGGCTGTCGGACCGCGCCATGATGGAGGAGGCCCTCGACAGCATGGACCTCGTCGGCAAGCTCAACGAGGAGGACACCATCAGCGAGACGAGCGTCGACCTGCTGCGCCAGCTGCTGGCCATTGAAGCCGACACGGCGCGGGGGTCGACGCGCGCGCTCGAGACGCTGTGCGGCGGGGGTGGCGGGGGTGGCGGGGGTGGCCACGAAACTGGTGGCCTCCACGACGACGACGTGGGCAGCGACGGCGGCAGCGCCGCGGCCGGCCGGCTGCGCATCTCGGTCCCGTACGTGGGCTACATTACCATTGCGCGCGACGGCGAGATCGCCAGAGAGGCGTATCCTCTGCAAGACCCGACGCCGAGCGCCGCCGGCGAGGCGGCCGTGCCGTCAACGCTGCCCCAACCCCAGCAGCAGCCGCTGGTCCAGCAGCAGCAGCAGCAGCAGCAGCAGCAGCAGCAGCACCTCCCCGGCATCCCCGACGTCGGCCAGACCCCGTTTCACAGCTGCCTGGACGGGACCGATCCCATCGCGCCGTCACAGCCGCCCGTCGGCCTCTTGTATCCCGGCGCGGGCGGTGCGGCTCCGGGGACGGGCACGGCCGACCCCTGGGCCTTCCAGGGCGTGGACATGGCCTTTTTCGACAGCCTCATGCGCGAGACGAGCGCCATGGAGCCTGAGCCGCCGTCAACCGAGCACAGCGTCAGCAACGAGGGAAGCGCGAGCCGCAACGACAGTCTGTGGCTGCTTCCCGGCCCACCGCGGGCGTCCGACCGGCCCACGCTCCAGTCGGCCGCCCCCAGCGCACAGCCGGCGCGGCAGCAGCCGCCGTTTGTGTGGGCCGAGAAGCGGGGGCAGCCGACCTTATGATTGGCGGGCGTGTTTCTTTCGATTCTTGACAGTGCGGTGATGCGAGCGCTTTCTTATTGCCTTGAAGGGATGTGCTCCACTCGTTGGTTTAAGCTTATTTGGACGGGCTCGCTCCTTCCCGCGGCGCCGACGGTGCGTCAGTCGTAACAGGAAGGCACGAGATATAGACACCGGCCGGAGGACGCTCTCTCACGGACGCTGTCCCGACCTCGTTTTCCTGTTCAGGCCTGTCTCAGCCAAGCCCGATGCCAAGACCGCCACCACCAGCCGCATCCCTCGCAGACAGACACGAGTGGCCGGAACTTGTATAAATAGACGAAGCCCTGTTTCCGGGGCAATTTCTGTTGTGTCCCATCAATTGACATTATTCCCACCCCTTGCTCTTTCCGCCCGCACGATGAAGCCGTGTGTCCTCCACCTCCTCGCCGGCACGGCTGCGGCGTCCATCTGCCAGCCGTCTCTTCCACTGCCACCGTCGGTGTCTGAGACCGACACGCCGCCGGCACTGTCGAGCAGCGTCGCCGGCGGGACCAGCACCAACGCGGCCGCCACCTACCATCCGCCGAGCGGCGTCTCCTACGTCCCCCCCTCCATCTCGCCGCGCCCCGAGCCACCCGCCCCGTCGTACAGTCTGCCCGGGCCGTCCGGCCCCTGCGGCCAGCTCGTCCGGGACCCCAGCTTTGCTCTGGGCATGCTGGCCTGGCCCGTGGCCAACGAGAACGGCGGCGCCGTGACGTACCCGGGCGCGGCCGCCTGCGGTGGCGGCCCCGGCAGCGACGGCCGCACGTCGTGCGCCCTCTTTTCCATCCCCCAGACGGCGGCGGCGGCGGCAGCGGCAGCGCCCGCCTACGCGTCGGTGCACCAGACCGTGGGCGCGCCCGGGCTTGTGTTTGCGGGCCAGGCGTACCAGATCTACGTGCAGTACCGCGTCGTCGCCAGCGCGCCGGCAGACACGGCGGCCGCGGACCTCGTCGTGAGCGTCGACGCAGGCCGCGCGTCGTTTGGCCACAGCCTGGCGGGCGAGGCCGCGGGGGGGTGGAAGCAGCTGCACTACGAATACACGGCGGAGACGACGAGCATCGACTTGGCGGTTGCGCTGGTGGGCGCGGCGGGTGCGGGCGACACGGCGGTGCAGATTGGCGCGGTGAACATGGTGGGCTGCCCGTCGACGTCGTCTGCCGCGTAGCCGAGACCGGAGACGTCTGCGCACGATGGATTTTATAGGCACGATTATGTACACGCAACATCAGGCCACACCCTTATACACATCTCATACCTCATACACCCTCTTACACCTCACGCATCCCTGGCCTCCCGGCTCGTCCGGCAGTACTCGGCGGCGCGCAGGCTCGACGGCGTCCCCCCAAAGCCGTGGGCGCTGCCCATGACCTGGAAGGCCATGTTCATGCCGCTGGCCTGGTGCCACAGGATGTGGCAGTGCAGCACCCAGAGGCCCGGGTTGTCGGCGCGGAAGCGCAGGATGACGTAGCCGTAGGGCGGCACGTAGACGGTGTCGCGCAGGACGGGGCTGGCCACGTTGACGGGCCCGCCGCGCGGCGGCTTCCACGGCACGGCAAAGGGGTTGTAGTAGTCCCAGCCGCCCAGGCCCTCGTGGCTGCCCACGACGTAAAAGTCGAAGCCGTGCAGGTGGAAGGGGTGGCCCTGCGTGTCAATGTTGTTAATGGTCAGCTCGACCCACGCCGGCGCGCCGCCCGTCCACGGCACCAGCTGGTGGCTGTCCCAGGCGCTGCGGTCGAGGCTCAGCAGCGGGTCCGCCTGGGGGAGCCACATGGTGTGGTTGATGTAGCCCTTGGGGATGAAGTGGTTGTGCGACAGGATCTCCACGACGGCATAGACCATGTACACCTGGTCGGGCTCGGGCAGGGGCGTGGCCAGCGGCACGCCCTGCACCTTGCGGAGGTCAATGGCCGTCGGGGGCAGCTGCTTCCGCTGCCTCGGCCGCGGGGCCCGCTTCCTCCCCGGGCCCAGGGCCCGGACCGGCAGCGTGCGCGACGGCGGGTCGCGCCAGTCGCCGACGTAGTACTCGCCGTCGGCCGTGATGGCCAGCTCGGTGTCCGTGTGGTGGACGCGGCGGTCGGGCCACGACAGGCGGAACTCGACGCGCTGGGCCGGGTAGACGACGCCGATGGAGTTGGCCTGCCGGTGCGCCGCCTCCTCCTCTTCCGCCGGCAGGACCACCGGCAGGCCGCCGTCGACCGCCAGCACCTCCACGAGCGCGTCGGGCACCGTCGCGGAGATGCCCGCCAGCACGCCGACGTTGACCAGGCGCACGCGGTACCGCAGCGCCTTGTCGAGGGCCAGCGCCGGCGGGGCCACGGCGTGGCAGTCCACGGGCGCCGCCGGCGTGGCCAGCCGGCAGTCGTAGGCGCCGCGGCCGTTGAGCAGCAGCGAGCTCGGCGGCGGCTCGTTGCCGTTGCTCGACGGGTCCTGGAACTCGGCAAACACGGCCTTGCCCGGGACGTGGTACCAGTCGCCGACGAGCAGCAGAATGTCCCGGTCGGCGTCCCGATCGACGTGCACGCCGGCCGCGCCGGCCGCATCGACAGCATCGACAGCATCGACAGCATCGGCCGGCGCGTGCACCACCAGCCCGCCGTACATGCCGTCGGCCCGCTGCAGCTCCGCGTGCGCGTGGTACCAGAACGTGCCGGCCTGGTCGCCCGTCGGCACCTCGTACACAAACGTGCCCCCGCTGGCCGGGATGGCGCACTGGTTGACGCCCACCGGGCCGTCCATGTGGTTGGCGCCGCGCATGTGCAGCCCGTGCCAGTGGAACGAGATCTCCTCGTCCGGCAGGCTGTTTGTCACGGCAATCACCAGCGT
The DNA here is from genome assembly GCA_019925305.1 of Sporothrix cf. nigrograna. Classification (NCBI taxonomy): domain Eukaryota; kingdom Fungi; phylum Ascomycota; class Sordariomycetes; order Ophiostomatales; family Ophiostomataceae; genus Sporothrix; species Sporothrix cf. nigrograna. The sequence continues at coordinate 42,762 of JADHKR010000038.1, forward strand.
GTCGCCCGTGCGCGCCTCGACGGTCGGGCCGGGGAACGCGCCTGCGGCGGTCAGCGGGGAAGTGGGTAGGCGTAACAGGGGCAGGGGTGGAAGGGGATCTACCGTTGATGAGAATGACGTCGCGAAACACGCCGTCCGGGGCCAGGCGCGCCTTGGAGACGTTCCAGGACAGGCGGACGGTCTGCGGCGGGCGGTGGACGTGGTCCTCGGGGTGCAGGTAGATGACCGGGCCGTCGTCCGGGGGGCCGGGCGTCTCCGCCGGCTCGCCGGCATGGTACGACGGCAGGAGGATGCTGGCGTCGGTGAGGAGGCGGTAGAGACTCGTCACGACGAGGCCGGCCAGCAGGATCGTCAGCAGCGGCTGCGCCGTCCGGCCGGCCGCGCCGCGGATCCGCTGCCAGCGGGACCGTGGCCGGCGCGACGCCGTCTGTGCCAGCTCCTCGTCGTTGCTTTCGTCGTCCCGGCCGCCCTCGCCCTCCCTCCACTGGTGCGGCCGGAGCAGCTGCTCGGCCTGTTCCGACGTCTCCGGCATCTGGCTGTGTTTGGGCAGGAGACGACAATCCGAGCAACCAACGCTGCTCGGGCCAGCAGGTGGTGTAGTGAGGTGTAGAGCTGTATAGTGGTGTATAGTGGGTTGTAGAGCTGTATAATGAGGTGTAGTGGTATAGTGAGGTGTATAGTGAATGGAGATGCCGCCCAGATACCAGAAAAATAAAAAATAAAATAAAATAAAAAAAACTACAAACGTCTCTCGTTTCTCATTTCCGTCTATCCCGACGCCTCCGCCTCTCACGTCGTCTCTTGTCTGTTTCTCCCCTCGGTCTCCAAGAACACCCTAGAATGACGTTGGAGCATGCAGTAGCGCAGATGCCTTCCTTTTATTTTCTCCGACGATCACTTGCTCCATATGGACTAGCGCAAAATCGTCTTACACGACCTGCCAAACGGAGGCCTCTGATTGGCTGGCTGCCGGCCCGCGACCGCGACCGTCAACACGTGCGCCCAAGCCTCGCCCAGACTTGTCGAGAGCCAAGCGTCGTTCTTATTTCGTGTCCGTCGTACCGTCCTTTGCATCTCTGCAGCATGCAGGGACGAGTGACCAGGCTAGCACAGAGGTGACCCCGCCGCCACTAAAGCAACCTTTATACTTGTTTTTCGTAGATTGTTTCAACTTTTTTCTCTTTTCTTTTCTTTATTATTTTTTTTTTGTCTCTCTTACGTTTACAGCTTCTCCACTGCCCTGACATACAAAGTAAGCTTGAATAAGCTTGACCTCGCTTCTGCTTTCCTTATTCCCGGCTTCACGACCTGCGTGCCCGTGCAGAACTGCTGCAGAACTACTTTTGGTCGATGCTGATAGGCTGCGTGAAATCCCTGGTGCCTATATGCCGGGACACGGGCCACAACAGACGTTGTATCCTGCCACATCTGCAGGGAAAACAGTCGTAGCCGGAAGCCGTGGGGTTCTTTCGTCTCTGGTGCTGTCAGAAATGCGGCAAAAATCCCGACAGCTCGACGACGAGGGACGACAGCGGCAAGGATCATCCGATGCTGCCAAAGCACTGCTCCACACCCACTGCCGCTGCCATGCTCGTCTCTTCGCGCTCTTGTCCTGTCGATCTCGGGCTCTTTTGTCCGCCGCACCGCCTGCAGGCCCTTGTCGACGCCGTCGCTTTTGGCCCTGGTGTCGTCTTGTCGGTGGCCGTGCCGTCCAGCCTGGGCCTGGCATACGGAGTACATGCCCACTCTGTTCCCGCGAATGACGAGCGTTGCATTTGCACCGTTCCCCATCCTGGGCCCCGGCCGCTGCACGGTCGTAACCGCATTTCCTACCGAGAGCAGCCTCCATGATAATATTGTGTGCTGTCCGTCCTCGTCCTGCCGAGGACCGCACGTGGACACCGTTTCCCAGCCAGGCAGTGATTGTCGTCGTCGTGCTGCGCGGCGCGGAATATAGTCCGTCGGCACCAGTCTGCGCGTCCCCTCTGCGTCCCCCTCCACTGACCGACCACCTGGATCCAGGCAAGCGAAAAGGCGAGAGCCAGCTTGCCGGGAGCCGAGGGCTGACCGAGACACAAAAACGTAAAGGCGGGCACGGGAATTTTGTGCTCTCTGCTCCCCAGGTCCGGGAGCACGTGGGTGCGGGAGGGCAAAGAGCAGAGAAGAGAGACCAGTCATTGGTGCCCTATATAAACAAGGTAGCAGTGTCCTCTTCGTCCCATCTGTCTGGCCCAAGCCTGCAGATCCCCAAGCTCCGTGTCAACCTGCTTCGCCGCTTTGGCCTCCTTTGTCCTTGTCTCGTCGTCTGTCCCCCCTCGCCATGGCCAAGTTCACGGCCGCGGCCCTCCTGGGCCTGGCTGCCACGGCCCGCGCCGCCTCGTCCCTGGGCGAGATCAAGCACGTCGTCATGATGATGCTGGAGAACCGCTCGCTGCAGCACGTATGTCCCCCCGTCCCGGGGGTGTTTAAACCCCGTGGGTTTTTTGTTGGGGGTTAACCGCGGGGGGCAGCCCGTTTGTCCCCCCCCCCCCCCCCCCCCGGTGCTATGCCGTTCCATGCGTTCGTCTGCTGACAAACAGTACTTTGGCACAATGGCCGGCGTGCGCGGCTTTGCCGACCCCAACGTGCAGATCAACCCCAAGAACAACCTGCCCATCTGGTACCAGTACGTCCCTCCCCCTCTGCCCTCCCCCCTCTGCACCCCCCTAACCATCTAGAAACGTGAGCTCCCTCACCAACAAGACCGAGTACCTGCTGCCGTACTGGCTCAACTACGAGAACACGGAGCTGGGGTACAACAAGAGCCAGTGCCTGTGTGCCGGGGCCAACAACTGGATCCCCACGCACGAGGCCATGAACTACGGCAACAACGACAAGTGGGCGATTATCGACGACCCGCAGTCGTGGGGCTACTACAAGCGGCAGGACATTGCGTACCACTTTGCGCTGGCCGAGTCGTACACGCTGGCAGACATGTACCACGCGGCCATCATGTCCAACACGGACCCCAACCGCTGGTACTGGCAGTCGGGCACGATCAACGTGCCCGGCGGCAAGACGGCGCTCGGCAGCGGCGGCGTGGTGCTCGACGACAACCAGAGCAACGGCTGCGTGGCCACCAACCTCGACTGCCTGCCGCTGCAGTGGCCCGCGTTTGCGCAGAAGCTGGACGAGGCCGGCGTCGACTGGCGCTCGTACCAGGAGTCGTACAACTGGGCCACCAACAACGGCCTCTTTTACTTTGAGGCGTTCCAGAACGCCGAGAAGAACTCGAGCCTCTACCAGCGCGGCCTGGCCTTTGACGGCGACAACAGCCTGGCCTCCTTCAAGGCCGCCGCCGCCAACGGCACGCTGCCCGAGGTCAGCTGGTGCTTCCCGCCCGGCAACCTGCAGGAGCACCCGCCCTACACGCCCCAGGACGGCGCCTGGTGGATCAACGAGATTGTCAACGCCACCATCCACGGCGCCAACTACAACGACACTGTCATTCTCATCAACTGGGACGAGGCCGGCGGCTGGGGCGACGCCGTGATGCCGCTTATCTCGCCCAACGGCACGGCCGGCGAGGTGCGTTCTCCTCTCCTCTCCCCTCCCCCCCCCCCTCCCCGCCCCCCCGCCCGCTAACAACACAGTGGTTCGAGGACCCCTACGGCACGCTGGGCTACACGTGGTCGGGCCCCGGCGTGCGCATCCCCCTCATCATGATCTCGCCGTACACGCGCGGCGGCCACGTCTTCACCGAGCGCGGCGACCACTCGTCCATCCTCCTCTTCCTCGAGGAGTGGCTGGCCGCCCGCGGCTACGAGGGCCTGACCACCGAGGACACCATGTCCGACTGGCGCCGCGAGCACGAGTCCAACCTCGTCAACGCCTTTGACTTTGAGAACGTAAGCCCCCTCCCCCCTAAAAAAAAAAAAAAAAAAAAAAAAAAACTGCCTGTGTTGCGAAGCTGACGACACAGCCCGACTTCTCCATCCCCGACCTGCCGGTGCCGCAGACACCCATCCAGGACAGCGACGGCAACATGATTGGCCTGTGGCGCGGCTACTGCTCGCCCAACTACGGCTCGAGCTGCTCCAGCGACGAGTACTACCTGCCGTACCCCTACGGCGAGCAGACCGAGGAGGACGCGCTCTACTTTGAGGACGGCTTCAAGGGCGTGCGCGGCTACCTGACCGAGGGCCGCTACCTCGTCTTTGAGGCCAACGGCCACGCGCTGGCCACCGACGGCCACTCGAAAAAGTTTGGCGCCACCAAGGCGACGGCCGCGCACGAGGACATCCGCCAGCGCTGGGTGCTGCACGCGCTGGAGCCCGAGGGCAACTCGTTCCACATTACCAGCGCCGTCAACAACTACTACATTTCGCAGCACAACAGCCTGTCCGTGTCGGAGCGCGGCGCCGAGGTGTACAACATTACCTACATGGGCAGCAGCAAGTACCAGCTGCAGAAGGAGAACGGCGACTACCTCAACATTGACCGCCACGGCGAGCTGTCGTTTTCGTCGAAGCCGGTCGGCTACAACGTCTACTCGGTGACGTACCACTCGTAGGGGAGCAAGAAAGGACGGACGGATGGGGGAGAAAGGGACGTTGATAAAAGGAGGACGGGTGGAGGAGGGGAGACGACAGACGACGTTTGTCGGTGTATAACAGAATACACGTTGTCGTGGTGTACATAGTTGTCGGTGTATCTAAACAGAATACACATTGTGTTGTCGGTGTATTTGCAAGAATACACGTCTTCCTCGTCTCCGTGTCGTTCATGTCGTTCACGTCGTTCATCGTCCACGTCGTGAGACACGCTAACCCAAACGGGAAATGCATGTACTTGCCGCATTGGGCAATTTGTTGTCGAGCAACAACCTCAGTCGCTCCTTCCCACGAGACCATTCACTCTTGCCGCATTCACTGCTCGTCACTGCTGTCATGGGGCCTTTTTGCCCCTCACAAAGACGACGAGTCTTTCCTCTTCCTCCGCCACTCTGCCTTTGCTCTGCATCGTGTCTTTTCTTTCTTCCAGCATCGCGTCTCGCCTTTCTTCCAGAATCGCGTCTCACCATCTCTATTCTGAGCCTCTCCTCGTCCGCCGCTCCATCACATCGGCCCTCTCATCAGCTTTGAAGCAGCGCGAGAAGGACACGATGAACCTCAACGCCTCCTCCCGGCCTCCGGGCCCGGCTGGCCGGCGCTCCACGAACGCCGGGACGCCCGCCGCGGCTCTGCCGGGCAAGGCGGGTGCTCCTGCGGTGCAGGCCCGCGCACGCCGTCCGCCTGCGCACCATGAAGCGGGCCGCCCTCATGCCGGAGGCCCGGCGGCCGGCCCCGACGCCGCCGAGCAGGACCGGCGGGCGCGGCGCGAGCGGGCCATCTCGGAGCGGATTGTGCAGGCGATCGACGCGCTCTCGCCGCGGCAGTTCCCGCTGATTGGCGACTTTATCCTGGCGGTCGAGCGGCTCGTGTTCGACCTCGAGTATCTGGGCAACCGGCTGGCCGACATGGACAAGTGCCTGATGCTCGTCGGGCAGCTCGCCAAGGTCAGCGACATGGCGGCCGCGCACAGCCACGACTTTCTCGACTGGCTCGTGCAGCAGCCGCGCGTGCACCCCGAGTCGCGCTACGCCGAGTTCATGACCTACCTCAAGGACATGTACGTCTTCCAGGAGGTCCACGAGTACATGGAGTACTGCGCCGACAACGGGCCGCTGCCCAAGCCGGACAACTACGACGACCTGCCCATGACCTACAACTGGGCGCCTCACCGCGCTTTTCTGGCCTGGTTTCCGTGAGAGGGGGGGCGGAGATGGAGACGAAGGACGGAGGACGGGGGAACGTGAACGGGAAGACGGAGACGGAGACGGAGACGGAGACGGAGGGGTCAACGGCTTGTCGTCCAACGCCCAGAGTTGCCGCCAGCTGGCTCTTACTTGGTTCTCATCTTTTGCTCGATCTGCTGCAGATAGCACGGATCCAATCGAGGCATGCGGAATATGCACCTATGTATTTTGGGCCTCTTCAAGCAGGCGCCTTCTTGAAATCAACGCACTCTGACCACACCGCAGCCTCCTTTTCCTGTGAAAACACGCTCGTCCCCTCTCACTCCCACGGACGCGTCTCGTTGCAAAAGTCGACGACGCGGCCAAACAGCCGTCCGTCGCGGACGGCCATGTAGATTTCGCTCGCCATGGTGCCGAGGACGCGCAAGTCGTTGCCGCCCGCAGCGTCCGCGCTCTTGCTTGCTGCCACCAGCGTCGGGTGCCTGTCGACGCCCTGGTGCAGCGGGATCGCGAGGTCGACGCGGACAAAGCGGTAGACGACCCGCGCGGCCGGGCTGAGATACGCGGCGGCCGGGTCCGGCGCGCCGTGCACAAACGCGGCCCAGACGCGGTCCTGGACGCGGTGCATGTGGCGGCCGGCCTCCGTCTCCAGCGCAAGCAGCTGCGCGCCGGACGGGAGCTGCTCGCTGCCCGCCAGCCGCGCGACGCCGGCCACGACGGCGCCGACGGCGTCCCGGGCGGCGGCCGGCCCGCGGTCCGGCGCGCCGAGGTGCGGCAGCGCGTCCCACGCGTCCAGCATCTGGGCCACAATCGCGCCGACCGTCTCGTCGACGGCCTCGGGAGACACAGGCTCGCCCGGCCCGCCCGGGAACAGCTTCCGCACGGCCGCCTGCAGGCCGGCGCGCGCCTCGGCGCGGAACACGTGCTGCATGGCGCGCAGGTCGAGCGCCTGGCAGAGCACGAAAATGTACGTGGCCGCCATGAGGCCGACCAGCTCGCCGGCCTCGAGGGCGTAGCGCGCGGCCACCAGCGCCATGGAGTTGACGGGCTGGTTGGCCATCTCGGCCACCTGCACGTGGCTGCTGACGGGCCGCGCCAGGTACGCCAGCTCGGCCTGGTAGGCGGCCATGTTGACGTCAAAGCCCTTGCACAGAAACGACGTGCGCGTGTCGTCGGCGCTCAGGTTGGCCGGCAGCCCGCGGCTGCGCGTGTTGTCGACGAGCTCGGCGCTCTGCGCGTACAGCAGCCGCCCCAGGTTCTGCAGCGCCGTCGTCGTCTTCTCCATGGCCGACGTGACGGCCATGGCCTGGAAGTTGCCGCCGTGGTGCACGGCGCCGCCCGCCACGTCCACCAGCGGGTTGTCCGTCGTCGCGTTGAGCTCCGTGGCCACCTGCTCCGTGGCCAGCGCCAGGTCCTCGAGCTGCGGGCCGATCCACTGCGGCGCCGTGCGCAGCGCATAGCGGTCCTGGGCCAGCCCGGCGGCCGCGGGGTCGTGGCCGCCCGCGACGAGCGGCGACGCCGACGACGGCACGCCCAGAAAGTGCCGGATCGTCGCCGCCGCCTCGGCCTGCCCGCGGTGCGGCCGGGCCTGCGCGATAAAGGCGTCGTAGTTGGCCGCCGTGCCCGCCAGCGCCTGCGTGCCCATGGCCGTCAGCAGCTGCGTCCACACCGCCATCTGGTTGGCCGTGTGCACGGCCAGCGCCGCCGCCGCCGCGCTGGGCGCCGTGCCGTTGGTGATGCCCAGGCCTTCCTTGGCCTGCAGCGCCACCGGCGCCAGGCCCGCCGTCTGCAGCGCCTTGTCGGCCGAGCGGTAGCAGACGCGCGGCTGGCCTCTGTCATCGCCGCCGCCGTCGTCGGGGCACCGCACGCAGATGCCCGGGTTGCCCTCCACGAGGCCGGCCACGTACGAGAGCGGGCACAGGTCGCCCGAGGCCGAGATGCTGCCCCGCAGCGGCACCACGGGCGTCATGCCGGCGTTGAGCGCGTGCAGCACGGTGTCGACAATGCCCGCGCGCACCGCCGAGTGCCCGCGCGCCAGCGCGTTGCAGCGCACCAGCATCGTCGCCCGCACAATGGCCGGCGGCAGCGCATGGCTGCGCAGCAGCAGGTCCACGTCGGCCGCGCCGCGCCCACCGGGGCCCGCCGGCTCGCCCCGGTCCGCCGGCAGCAGGATGCCCACGTTGAGGTGCTGCACCAGCGACGACTGCAGCCGCGCAAACTCGCGCGTGCGCGTGTCGGCGCTGCCGCCGAACCCCGTCGTCACGCCGTAAATCATTCGGCCCCGCGCCAGCTCCGCGGCGAGAAAGTCAACGCTGGCGCCGATGCGGCCGCGGACCGCCGGGTCGCGTGTCAAAAAGGCCGCCTTGCCGTGTCTGCCACGTTGGGGCCGCGTTAGAAGACGTGGAGAACATGGAGGGAGGCCTGTGGAGGCCCGTGGGAGCAACTCACAGTGCCACGGACACAACGTCCGAGATGGTCAGCCCGTCGCCCGAGACAGACACGGGGTCCCCAGACGGCGCCACGGCGGACCACGCGCTGCACGTCGCCTGCAGGTGGGACATGGCTGGCGTAGACATGGCAGCAGAGTCGAAGGAGGATGGTGATGAGAGAGGGGGGGAGTTGGGAGAGAGAGGAGAGAGAGGAGGAGAGAGGCTGAAGCAGCGAGACGCTTTTATACGTCGAGCAGCTGCTGGTGAGATTGGTGCCGGCCGTGATGTCACGGCGAAGAAGACGGAGGAGGTGAGACGAAAGCCAGGGAGTCGGATATGGCGTGGCAGCCAATCGTTTTGCTTTCTGCCGTTTCTGCCTTTTTTTTCTTTTCTCTTTTTTCCCTTTTTCCCGTGTTTTTGTGCGCACAAACGCGCCTCGCCGTGGTGCTGTCTCACCCCAAGCTCAGCCGTGACCTGCCGATGCCGCTGCCGCGCCGGTGAGCTTGTGAGCGTTCCTGGCCGCCTCTTGTTGTCGCGTTGGTCGTGTCTTGGACTTGTCCACGTTGCCGTGGGCCTACGTTGGCTCTTTGAGCCTCGGACCTCCCTCTGTCCCGCGCCTTCCTCTTTCTCTCGTGCTGAGCTCGATCGCACTTTCCACTCGAGCTCAGCTCACCTTGCCGCTGCTGGTGGGGCCCACAACTACGGTTGAAGAGGAAGGAGCAAGTGAGAGGACGTAAGAAAAAGTAAGCAAGTAAAACAAGCGAGAGAACCATCTATTGTCCGATTGTCTGCAACTCGGCCGCGTGTGTCGCCGCAACGCCCCGCGAGCGCGCACCTTTATCAAGCAATGCGTTCACTCTCCGGTCACGTTCGCCCTGTCATGATATCAGTCGCCTTCTCGCCTCACTCCGGTCACGTTCATGGCAGAACACTTTAAGTCACGTCCGTATTCTCGTGTTTTGAGCTTCTTCCGTTTGACGATCCCAGCTTTCTCACTCTCCTGGGCTTATGCCGGCGGGCTTAACGGCCTTTCTGTCTGGCCTCGGTTCTCGCTTCTCTTCCGCGATGCCCTCTCGTGTCTTGTGTTACAGACCAGGCAATTCAAGGGCCTCGTGGTTTGGTCTCTGATACATTTCGGTCGAATGTGAACGCCTTGCCATTGATCTCTGAATGAGAGCTCTCATTGTTCTTCCTCGTCCCATTGAGAGTCTCACGCCTTTTGTCTCGCCGTTGTGAGGCCCCCGCTTGTTTGCCTGTCTCGCTCATCTCGTTTGCTTCATATTGCGTCTGTCGTTTGCCAAAATAGGTAACCGGCCTTGTGTTCACCTATGCCCGCAGACCATGTCCGTCTCAGGAATTGACCAAGCAACCGGTGGCTGTCCACGGCCGCCAGTCCATGGTACGGGACGGGAGACGCGGGACACGGGGCCTTTCATATATCTCGGGCACGGCCGTGCGACACGAAGCACGTGTCTTGGCCATCCCAGCCATGTCAGCTCTTTCAGACAGGTTCCAGCTTGCAAAGCTAGGACAACAAGAGCCTCGACTCGTCTGTGCTGCCGTCGGTTACTGCCAACCAAAACAAACCAAAGCAAGCCAAAACAGTGCACTGTAATGTACAAGTACAATCTGTGCTCAATTCCACAGCGATAGCTCACCCGTGGCGTTTGCTGAGTAGACAAGAGAGGGCCCTTGCTTTTGGAGAGACAGGCTCGCAGAAATAGCTGTGCCTGGGGCTGTCTCGGGCCCCCTTTTTTATATGATCGACATGTCTAAATACTCTACGTGCATCGTACGATACACCGTATATGGGGGGTGGGTGCGAGAACAGGGACGGATCAGGACGCGAGAAACAGAGATACAGTATCATCAGAGTGGACGGAGCAGAGGCGCGAGACAAAGGTTGTTTTGAAACATTCCCGGGAGAAACAGCCCAGACCCGCCGGCGAGGAATACGGGACGGAGCGTCGAGGTCAGAGCACAAGAGCGCGGGCGGTACGAGCTGTCCGGGGCGCCATCTGCTTCTTATTCCTAGATCGTAGTCTCCAGCGGCAGGTGAATATTGTGTCTTGCCTTTCTGGTGGCCGAGCTTCCACAATCACCGACCAGAGGGCGGCCTTAACATATAAACAGTATGGACCCGTTTGAGTGCTTCGTGTGCCTTTTTTCCACATGTTGGAATTAGGGTCCTCAAATGCGTCTCATGTACTCTATGTATATGTACGAGTACTGGTACGCTGTGATTTCCTCTATCGAATCCTGCTCGTTTTTCCACTACCGAATGCCCAGCCTTTATCAGCGCCAGTTTGTGGGAAAAAGGCATTTCCAACGACTAATGTTGCCACGCAGCTCGACAGTTTACTTCTCCACTTCAACGGATTTATACATTTACAGAATGTCTTTTCATTAACGGCCGGGTGGGCCAGGAGAGCAGCCGAAACGCTCAAAGACTCAGCATCGATTTCCGCAGCTTCAATGGCTCTTTGTAGCTCTTCTAGCTCACCATAGCTCTTCATAGCTCTTCATAGCTTCTTTTTCGCCCAGCTGGCCCTTCCCCGGACAGGCGTAGTCTCGGTGCTCGAATCCGCGACGACACGTGTTTTGCGGGTGCTGTGGAGGGACAGAAGGTGGCCAGGCCCTCGTCCTGGAGTCTGGCCTTCTTGCGCATTCAAAGTGTCTTTTGTCAGGAGCTTTTCCGATCAGATTCAGTATTTTTCGTAATGTTGACTGGCCAGCGGAAGCCAAGACAAGTGGTTACGTGTTGACACGCAGCGTCACTTTCCCACTGTTCGGATGGCCTCGGCGTCTCAATCAAGACTCCAAGTCGTGAGAGCGTGATAAAAACCCGCATTTTGCGACATACTGGCATCTTTGCGTTGTGTGATGTTTTGTTGTTACTTGATGTTTTGTTGTTGTTACCTTCAGTGAAGTCTTGCAGAAATTTGATATCATTGCTTTTCTTTTTCTTTCTTTTTTTTTAAAAAAAAAACGCTTTTTTCTCTGCTTTTTTTTTTGCCACAGCTCATTTTTTTTCTTTTGAGGTCATACCTGCGACGAAAGAACTGCACCACGTTGCATTTAGTAGTGAGAACATAGTAGATGACCGCATGTTCGATAACATATTGACTGCAGTGGTTTTCTGTTGTTGGCCATTTTATGACGAGTCATTTTGAATATCGATCTTGTCAACGGCACATCGGCCAGCACACCTGGGATGCGACTTGACAGAATGTACTGTGTACAGAAACTTACAGAGTACATATACACACCGACAAAAGGCAAAGGACATTGCAAGCGTATTCGTTGAAATACGGTTCTGCCTCTACAAAGTACGTTTGTACGAATGATTTTTTCCTGCCGAGACGCTAGACAGACCTGCCCTCGCCCGAGAGCAGAAGTACTCGATTTGCCTGAAAAAAGGTGTATATATGTAGAAAGGTATTTGATGGTTGCGTCTTGTCTTCACCCAGTTGGTGCTTTTCTGCAGGTTTCTTTGATTGCTTTCATCCACCTCCAAAAGGGTGCTCTGCAGCACTTGTCTGCTCACTTTATGTCTCGTCATTGGAAGCGCGTTGCTTCGGATCAGAAACGGCCCACAAGAACCATTGCAGAACTGAAATCGGATGCGAGACAGATGGGGAAAACAGCACGCACTTGGTCTGTCTTTAATAGTTCATACGACGATACGTACTGACCAACGCACAGAAGGGACAATAAAACGTCGGGCCCCTGTTAGTCTGAAAGCGTTGTAGCCTTCCAAGACCGACGGTTCTTTCAAGCGTCCGAAAGTGCTCCTCTGCGGTGCCTGGCCGTCGAGCTGCAGACGTACCGTTTTGACGCTATGGCCATCCTCCATCCGTACAAACATGGGCACCCTTTCTTCAGCTCGAGTGCGGAACCCACGGCGATCCCCGTTTTATTTCTCATTCTCTCTGCCAACCCCTTCTTTCTGCTCCCAACCACGGTGGTTTCACGAGCAGATACGGCGTGAACATGTGCAGGCCGTTCTGGGAGCGTGCCAGAAGCACTGCCTGACATGCCGATGCGTCGTATCCGTACGAGTACTCGTAAAGTACATATATTGCCTGCAGCTTTCTGTCTTTGCTGTCGTACGCCAGCTGGCCCGGCCTTCGCCTAGCCCAGTTTCAAGCCAAGACACTGCCACTGCTCGTCGTCTAATGCACTTTGTAGGCGCGTAGGCGCTATCGCAGACACACAGATTGTAAACAGACAGCGGCGCATTGTCCTCGTGGAGGCGTACACGGCCCTTGCAAATCCCGTGCTCGGTCCGCGTGCAGTCCCCGTCCCTGTGTCTGTTCTCTGGCCTGGCCGGGCCTGGCCTTTTGTGGACCTGCGCGGAAGGTCTGAGATCCTGAAAATAAAGCCGCTGTTGAAGAAACTCGACTCCGCTGTACGTCGTAAGATACGTCGTGTTGTATCCAGGACTTTGTTTTCCTCGAAACTTGGGCCAGGGACAAGACAGGACAGGCAGGACAGACAGGACGGACAGGAACGGACAGGGACAGACAGGAACAGACAGAAGCAGACAGGAACAAGGCAGGCAACCCACACGACCAGAAAAGAAAGCTCCGGCTGCCACGCGAGAAAAGTGCAGAATCCTGCCAAGCCAGGCATCTTGATACGCTTCACCTTTCCTGCCACCGTCGTCCATATGCGGCCGGCTGCAGCTGGCGTTCCGGGACGAGGCCCCAAAGGCGCTGGTCGTCTTTCTGGTGGTGCACTTTGCAGCTCGTGCTTTTCCAGCAGCACCGTCTTCCGGGACTTTTGCACCGCTCCACCATTCAATCTATTGCCATGGTGCGAGGACTAGCCCGAGACAGTGATGGAGAGAAAGAAAAGCGCGAGAGATATAGATGTACATATACTGACGACAAAACGTCATAGCATAAAGTCTCCTGCCCTCTGCTCAGCCTGTGTCTGCCTTGCGTCTGCCTGGCGTTTCTGTAGACTCCCATGCTCTCGCTGCCAGCTGTTTCCTGTGGCACAGCGTGCAGCTCCCACACCTTTAAGCAGCACACGACAAGGGCGCTTTGTTTTCAAAGTTACGACGTATGAGTACGGCTTTTTGGGAGCCTTGATTTGTACGCGGACCACGAGGAAACAAGACAAACGAGGCACGGAGTTCTTGCACGCATTTTCTCCGAATTCGACCACCCATGCAAGAAGGTGGGCCCAGAGCCGCTTTGACCTTCTTTTTGGCTTCTCTGCATCTTTCCGCCCCTCGGACTGGCGCTTAAACGTTGCAGAAAATGTACATTATCTTAATGTACTCCGTATGACAAATGGACCAAGGCACGTCGGCCCTCGAGCGAGGAACCATAAACGCGGTACATCTGATGGACTGTCCGCACCTTGCTGTCTCTGCTGGTCTGAAAGACAGCACTCTTTGGACAATTCCTGGCATCAAGACAGCCCGTCAACACAGCGCCAAGCAAGGCTGAGCTCGATCCGACTTGCCTGCCGAAATGCGACTGATCAAAACGGGCAATCAAGATCATCGCTGTGCTAAAAGAAACGAGCCGTTGTTCGTAGCTCCACTGGGGAATACGAGTAGCTGCGAGTACAGGTACAAGCAAAAGCAGGGGTCGACCGGAGCAAGCTGAATACGAAATCACGACAGAATCCCTGTCGAATGGCAGGCCGAAGGCCGAATGGCAGGGCGTAAAGTTTCTGCAGGATTTTGTGCATTTGTGGTTGTTTGTGTTGGAATCCCAGTTCCTGGGAGAACCAACCGACGTACGACGTACTTTGCATGTTGTAATGCAGTACTTGTGCTTTCTCAGCCCTTCAACGCTTTGCCTTTTAGCCGATGCCTTATTGTCCTTCTCTTGCGACGTCGTATTTCCTGCGCGTCTATTTTCTGCCAAGCAAGACATTCACGGTCTGGACTCGTCCTTCTCAAATCACAGTGTACAGATATGTGTTGACCATGTATGTCCAACGCCATCAACAGCTCTGCTGTATACTTTGTACATTGTGCATGCCAGTCTCGTAAAGTAGGCCGTGTAAGTTGCAGCTGTTCTGCCAAAGCTCGTCTCATCTTGTACCTGGCTGCCTTTCTTCCCTTCCTACCACGGCTTTTTTGTTTTCTCGGCCGACTTTGAATTTTGTGCCCTTTCTCGCCAGCTGCTCCTTCGTTGCCCTTCCTCGTACACCCAACATCCCAGTCGTGTTTCCTTTCCGCCTGCTGCATCGTACGCTCTTTTCTTCAGCACTGGGCCTCTCGCTTGTCGCTTCACTACACGCCCCTGCCGCCAGTCGACAAATCCTCCGGCCCCGGTGTAGTTTTTCATGCACACCTAGACCATGCTCGCTATCCACATCATCTAGGGTCTCCTCTTGGCTCCGTCCTCTGCACGTCCCCTCCTTGGCGTCGTTGTCCTACCGCGCTTCTGGTACCTCTGCGTGTGGATTCCCATGTTGTCTGGATGGGCGGCTTTCTGATACCAGTTCATATCGTACCTTATAAGACATGTGGACCTGCCACAAGAAGAGAGCTCCTCCTTTCCAATTTTTTTTTCTCGTTCTTTGAAATATCCTCGTCTGCTTTCCTGTCTTCTCCTCGCAGCCTCTCGCCTGCATATATACCCTCCTCCCACGTATACCCTCTCCCGGTTGCCCATCCTGTATCTCCCTCCCATCTCCCCGTCTTCCCCCCTCTTTCCTGGGGCAAGCATCTCGGCGTCGTCTCGCTCGCCATCGACCGTGTCCATCGCCTCCCTCGGGCCGCCCCCTCCTCCCCCGGAGAAGCCGCTGCCAGCCATTCCCGCGGCGCGTCGGCCCCTGACTGCGCCGTCACAGCCGCCTTTGTCTACGGCGTACAGCGTCTTTCCTCCACCGCCCAAGGCCGCGGCAACCAAGACTCTGCAGCATCGGCAGCAGCAGCAGCAGCAGCAGCAGACTCGGCCGAAACAGAAGCAGCAGCCAGCCGCGCCTGCAGCTTTACCTCCCCTCCCAGCTCTGCCCTCTCTGCCCCCATCCCCTGTACCCGCCACCCAACCAGACACCGCTCCCAGAGGCGACGCCGACGCCGACGACATGGCCAAGACCAAGGAGGGCGCGGCGCTGGAGGCGTGCACGCGCGACACGCTGCTGGGCAACAAGATCTCGGTGCGGATGCTCGAGTACCTGAGCACGGTCAAGGCGCACCCCGAGGGGTTTGAGCAGCTGGCGCGCGAGTTTCTGGACATTTGCCGGATCCTGTTCAGCATCGAGGCCGGGCTGGAGGACTGCTCGCGGACGGGGCGGCGGTTCCCGCCGGACATGGTGGTGGAGCTGGAGCGCAAGTTCAAGACGACGTACGGCGACTTCCAGGAGCTGGACCGCATGATCCACAAGTTCCTCGAGTACGAGAGCAAGGGCACCGTGGGCAAGATCCAAAAGGGCTTCCGGCGCATGTTCCCGGACCACGACATTACGCGCATGCGCGAGTCGCTGGCCAAGTCGCGCGAGGCGCTGCGCATGAGCGCGCTCGTCTTCCAGTGGTCGCTGGGCGACGAGCGCATCGAGGACTCGGTCGGCATCGGCTACACGGGCCTCGCGGCCGCGCTCGACCGCATCCACGGCACGCGGCCGGCGTTTGACAAGCCACCGGCGGTCGTTGCAGCAGCAGCTGCCGCTGCCGCCGCACCAGCCACACCCAACAGTGGCGGTGCAGCCGCGACCGCGGCTGCACCCGCGGCGTCGCCCAGCGAGGCAGGCGCGACCACCACGCCAAGCACGGCCCACGGCAGCAGCACGGTCGCGCCTTCCGCAGACGTCGGGGCCGGCTCCACCACGTACCCCCTGAACGGCAACAGGCCGTCCTCGACGAACCTGCTGGGGTCCGCGGCCGGCGCGCCCGCCGGCGGCGCCGCGGCTCGGCTGCACACGGTCGAGCCGCCCGCGCAGGCGCCGGCCTTCCAGGGCGGCGGCGGGCGCCCGTCGATGCTGGACGTGGGCGGCCCGGCGGTGGCGCGGGGCTCGTCGATGCTCAACCCCGGCGGCCACGGGCACCACGGACACCACGGGCACCACGGGCCCGGCAACCGCAGCGGCATCCACGGCGCGGCGGGGCTGGGCCTGCAGCACGACGACGGGGCGGCGGCGGAACGGCTGCCGTCGCTGCCGGCGATGCAGTTTTTGGCGGAGCGCGACTCGGGCAAGGAGATCAACTTTAGCGACGAGCTGCGGCTGATGCCGGAGCTGGGGCGGCAGCCGTCGACGTCCAACAACACGGTGTCGTCGACGCGCGACATTAACGGCATTGTGGGCGCGGCACTGACGACGGCCGGCGCGACAGCGTCGTCGGGCGGCGGCGGCGTCGGCAGCGGGCGGCCGACACGCGTGGCGTCGACGCTGGGGGCGTCGTCGTCGACGGCCGATTCGCGCTACGCGGGCGAGGGCAGCCGGCTGGCGCGCACGGGCGGCAGCACGCACCTGTCGGACGCGCTCGAGGTGATGTCGCTGGGGGCGTCGACGGCGGCGGACAGCGACTCGCACGCGCACGGCACGCAGGCGGCGACGGCGATCAAGGTGGTGCACCTCAAGGCGGACCCGGCGAGCATGCCGCGGTGGCAGGCGCGCAACACGGCGGGGGCCGGGGCGGCCAACCTCAAGGCGGCGCTGGTGTCGGCGGTGCAGGGCGCCAACTACACGCTGGTGGAGCAGCTGCTGGACCGCGGCGTGTCGGCGGACGGCGGCGTGCTGCACGAGGCGGTGCTGCAGCACGACCTGGAGAGCATGCGGCTGCTGCTGCTGTTCGGGGCGGACCCCAACGGCGGCGACAAGGACGGCGTGACGCCGCTGCTGGCGACGGTCGAGGAGTCGTTTGCCGAGGGCGCGACGCTGCTGCTCAAGTACGGCGCCGACCCGAACCGCGAGGGCGTCAACGCGGCCAAGGACGCGGCCGAGACGCCGCTGGTGGCGGCGTTTACGAGCGGCAAGCTGGGCCTCGCGCAGCTGCTGATGGCGTACGGCGGCAACCCCAACCAGCGCGTGCAGCGCGGCGGCAGCGGCAGCAGCAGCGACAGCGACGGCGGCGGCGCGGACAAGACGACGACGCTGCTGCTGGGCGCCATCGGCAAGAAGAAGCACCGGCGGCTGGTGGACCTGCTGCTGGCGTACGGCGCGGACCCCAACGGCAAGGACGGGCGGGGCACGTCGCCGCTGTTCACGGCGGTGCAGGCCGGGCGCGCGGACATTGTCACGGCGCTGCTGGAGCACGGGGCGGACGCGAACCTGCCGGGGCCCAAGCACGTGCTGTGGCCGGCGACGTACCACGCGTCGTGCCTGCGGCCGCTGCTGGCGCACGGCGCGGACCTGCGCAAGGCGCCCGGGCTGCTGGAGCTGGCGGCCAGCCTCAACAAGCTGGAGACGGTGCGCGTGCTGATCCAGGCGGGCGTCGACGTCAACGCCAAAAAGGACGGCGTGTACACGCCGCTGTGCACGGCGATCCGCGACGACCACGTCGACATCCTGCGGGCGCTGCTGGCCAGCGGCGCGGACCCCAACCTGCAGGCGTCCGAGTACCCGACGTGGAAGTGCATCACGCACCGGCGCGTGCACATGCTGCCGCTGCTGGTGGCCGCGGGCGCCGACATCCACGCGCCGCCCGGCATCGCCGAGATGGCCGTGCAGGTGGGCTACGCCGAGGGCCTCGTGTGGCTGCTGGAGCACGGCGGCGTGCGGCCGGACGAGCGCAACGCGCGCGGCCACACGCCGCTGACGACGGCGCTGCGCGAGAACCGCGCGGACCTGGTGCAGCTGCTGCTGGACCACGGCGCCGACGCCGGCGTGCGCGGCGAGGACTGGCCCGTCGTGCTGGCCGTGCAGCACCCGCCGCTGCTGGCGCGCCTGCTGCCGCACGTGGCGCACCCGCGCGCCGTGCGCGGCGTGCTCGAGCGCGCCGTGGCCGCCGGGCGCCTCGAGAGCGTGCAGATGCTGCTGGCGGCCGGCGTCAGCGTCGAGGACAAGATGGGCGGCGTCTTCTCGCCGCTGACGACGGCCATCCGCGAGGGCCACCGCGACCTCGTGCAGTACCTGCTCGACGAGGCCGGCGCCGACCCCAACTCGCCCGGCGAGCACCTGCCGCTCGTCAAGGCCATCCGCCGCGGCCACGAGGACGCCGACGCCGGCGCCCTCAACGTCGAGCGCCTGCTCGCCAAGGGCGCCGACATCAACAAGACGTACCGCGGCTGGAACGCCGTCATGCAGGTGCTCGAGGACGGCAACCTCGCCCTGCTCACCCTGCTCGTCGAGAAGAGCGGCATGCCCGTCGACCTCGACGCCGCCGACGACGACGGCCGCACCGTACGCCAGATGGCGGCCGAGCGCGGCTGGCCGGAGGGCGAGGCGTATCTGTTGTCCCACGGGCAGCAGTGATTTTTCGTTGTGTAGTCTGTTGTTGTAGTCTCTTTTGTCTTTGTCTTTTGTTTATTGTCTTTTTTTTTCTTTTTTCTCGTCTTTTTTCTTCTTTCCTTATTTCCTTTGTCCATCTTGTGATGCCTTATGCTTTCCTCTTTCCCCCAGCTCTGTTCTGTTCTGTGCCCATTTCTTCCCTTTCCTTTCCACTTTCCCATCTGTCATGATACAGCCCTTGCAACTTGCAATATTCTGGTTTGGATATGGACTCCTGCTGTGTTTATTAGGGCCCAATACGGCGTGATACCAAGCATCGACATAATCCTGACACGCTGTGATACACTTCTCCATTAAAGATGTCATACACGCCTCCCAGACAGCTGGGTGCCGCAGGAGTATTAGAGCATGAACGTGCAGGGCTTGAAACAAGTGGCCAGGATGAGGACGTTGCACAGACAGTCAAACTGACAGCTGACAGCCTGGATACATACATATGTACATATGTACATATTCAAAGGCCTCCATTGACGGTTCGTCTGCGACTCCGCTCACCGACAAGACGCTCCAGTCTACCTCAGGAAAAGGGGAAGATAGCACGGGCGTGGCCGCCATGCGGTTCTAACGCACTTGGGCAATTCACAGACAAACCGCGTGCGTTATTGTGGACCATCCCTGTCCGACCGCGGCACCAAACCTTTTTCACTGGGCTTGCGGACCATGGCAGGCCGGGCGGACTGGGGCAATATTGCGTCGTCCATGGCAAGGGGTCAAAGCGGGATTTGAGGAACGGCGGCTGCAGCGGGAGGACGTGTGAGGAAGTGTACATTATGGAGATGGCTGCAAAGAAAGAAGGCCTTGCCGGGAAGACTGCCGGAGACGCAACGGCTGTCGAAGAGGAAATAACGTCTCGTGAAAGGCAGAATACAAGGCCGGTCTGGAGGTGCACTTGCAGGACGACAAAAGGGGAGGGAAAAAAAAAAAAAAAAAAAAAAAGGAAGATGATGGAAGGTTCTGAAAAATTAGACTCGAATTAACGTGGACAAGTGTGGCAGCAGGGATGTCGGCCGTCAAGGATGTCTGTTATGGCGATAGCCGGCCTGGCAATCTCTTTCCAAAAACAGAGGAAGCGAAGAAAACAACCAGAAGAACAAAAGTCTGGCCGGCGCTGCCAAGCACTCTGTCTCGTATTATTACGGAGCCGGACACACTGAGTAGTGCCAGACAGCGCAAGAAGGAGCCGGAGAAGGAAAAGGTGGCAGATCTGACGCTGTGGACCGGTGCACGCAATACTCGTAAAGTCATAGCTTACAGAAAGGTGGATAGGCCAGGGTCAGCTGCGGGCCAATATTGCCTGATGAAAGCTCTGGAAAGCAAAAGGGAACACGTCTGGCTGTCGTTGACGACTCTCCTGTCGATTCCAGACGCATTCGTCTTTCAACTCCTTTTGTCGTCTCCTGCCCGGGGCTCTTTCAACTCTCCCCTCTGCCACCCAGAATCCCCCCATGGCGAGGCGCAGCACGTCCGAGTCCGAGTCCGAGCCCAGCGGCAACAAGCTGCGCGGCGCGCGGGCCGCGCAGGACACCGGCCTGCCGGGCGTCTCAGTCGAGATGAACGCCTGGGCGCGGCGGCAACACGGCGCCGGCCCGGCCAGCAATTCGCCTGCCAGCAGGGGAAGCGGCTACGCGCAGCCAAGGACGCCGGATGTGGCCGGCGCGCCGGGCCGGCCAGCACAGGCCGCCTACGGCGTTGCTCGCCCGTCGCCCGTCTACCAGCACCAGCACCACCACCAGCATCCGTCGGCACCGCCGACCCAGCGCGTGTCGTCGTCGTCGTCGCAGGACGGCTGGGGCGCGCGCCGGGCGGCGCCCGTGCCGGCCGTGGGCCTGGACGGCGAGGAGCTGTATTTCCCGCTGTCGCCGGCGCCGCCCAAGCGCAAGAGCGACACGGGCACGCGCCTGACGCACGGCTCCGACAGCGACGTGCTGCCGCCCGACGACCGCAGCTACCCCGCGCCCGTCTTCCGCCCGGCCCAGTTCCAGATGCCGCCCCAGCAGGAGCCTCTGCCCGTGCTGCAGCCCTACCGGCAGCAGCAGCAGCAGCACAGCAGCAGCAGCAACAGGAACAACGACGACGACAACAACAACAGCGCCCGGGCCCCGGCCACGCATCTCCGCATCATCCATGCCTCGGCGGCCGGCCCGCCGTCCATCTACTGGTCGGACGACGGCGCCAGCGGCGTGGTGAGCTCGCCGGGCGACGGGCCCGGCAACGGCGCCGAGACGGCCACCATTGCCACGTCCACCAATCCGTCGGCCTTTACGTTTTACCGCGAGGGGACGCCGCCGCCGGGCGGCCGCCGCGGTGCGGGCCACGGCGGCAGCGGCAGCGAGAGCGACAGCAACAGCGAGAGCGACAGCGACAGCGACGACGAAAACGCCTTGGAAAACGAAAAGTACGGCCGCCGCCGCCGACAGTCGCAGTTCCGCGAGATTGGCCTCGCCGTGTCGACGCCCAAGCGCAGCGACAGGGCCAGCGCGGCCGGACCGCGCGACCTCAGCAATGTCCAGACAGCCACGGCCGGCCTCGGCCGTGCTCACCCGGGCGGTGGTGGTGGTGGTGGTGGCGGCCGTCGCCCGGGCGAAGTGGACGACGACGACGACGAAGACCACGGCGGCATGAGCCGCGAGGAGCGTGCCCTGGCCGAGTTTGAGTTTGTCAACGGCCGGTACGTGCCCCCGGGCCTGCGCGACGGCCGCAAGCCGGGCCGCCAGCCCGTGTCCGAGGACGCCGAGGTGCGGTCCGGCAGCTACTACGGGGACCGGGCGTGCGGCCGCTCGCCCTGGCTGGTCGCCTTTCTCACGGTGCTTGTCATTGTGGCCGTGGCCACGGGCGTGGGCGTGGGCGTGGGCATCAGCCTGGCCAAGAAAAACAAGTAGGTCCGTCCGGCAGGCCCTTTTCTTTTCTTTTGTTCTTTTGTTCGCGCCCCGACTAACCTCTACAGACACTCTGTCTCGGCGACAACCGTTGCCCCTGGAGCGCAGACGGCCACAGCGTCTGCGTCTGCAGCCGTCTCGACTGCCGCTTCCTCGCCCTCCGCCTCCTCTCCCTCCACCACCTCCTCCCCCTCCCCCACCGCCTCCTCTCCCACCTCCTCCCCCTCCGCCACCTCGCTGACCGACTGCCCGGCGGCCAACGGCACCACCTACACCGTGCCCGGCTCCCGCACCACCTTTTTGCGCCTCTGCGGCATCGACTACGCGGGCACCGGCGCCGCCGTCGACCTCGCGCACCTGGCCGCCACCAGCATGGACGACTGCATGAACAACTGCGCCGGCACGGCGGGCTGCACCGCCTGCGGCTGGGGCCCCGTCAACAGCAGCACCACCAGCACCGAGCGCGCCGGCAGCCTGGCCGCGGCCGCGGGCACCGACTACCAGTGCTACATGAAGAGCACGCTCGGCAGCAGCAAGACGGCCGCCGCCGCCGCCGACGACTGGTGTTTTGCGATTCTGCAGTGACGTTTTCTCATGCCTTTCCGTGTTTCTGTGTCTTTTCTGAATGGCGGCTTTGTCTTTACGCATCACCATGATACCCATACCCATTCACGTCATCATCCGCCCTCGCACTCGTCGAGAGAGCTTCATATATTCTGTCATCATCTTGTCCGGCGGTCACGGACTGCCCTACTTATAGCGTATAGCGTATTTAATGCCGTAATCAAGTTTCTTTAAATTTCTTTGCAATGCAACGCCCACGTGGATGCGCTTGGTTTTGACAGATATGCATATTGTGAACACGCCGCTTTGGTGTCTCGGGAAGCTGCATGGAGCCAGTACAAAGACAGCTGCAGACAGAAGCATGGCTCCGAAGCAAGGCGAGGCGTGCGGGTATACAAAAGTATAAAAGCACGTACGAGGAGTCTGGACAAGCTGCAGGATGATGTAATATGTTGTTTTCGGGAAGGCGCTCCTTCCTGTTCTGCCGTGCATGACGGAAGCTCTGTTTGTAGGGCGGCGACGGCAGCAAACAAGCCGGTGGGGATGGAGGAGACAACGGCCTGTGCATCTCTCCGCGTAGATGACCGAGGACAGATGCGGGAAACAGAAACAGAACAGAACAGAACAGGCGTGTAGTAGGCGTCTGGTTGCCGAAAGAGGAAACTGCGTCCTGCTCGACACCTGCCCTGTTGGCTCTGCCCGCACCTGCTTTAACGTGTCCCGACGGTCGCTCTTTCCCAGCATGGCCGCCCGGCTGGCCGCCATCTCGCATCCCCTTTTCGGTTTTGTCTCGTCAGTCTTGTCCTTGATGCCTCTTCTTCTCTGCACGCCTCGACACACGCTGTCGTTCTCGACCAACCACGGCCACCCGACCGGCTGACGCGCCCCGACACCAGGTCGACACGCCGTCGAACCGACCATGCAGCAAGCATGAGGCCCGTCGGTCGTTGGTCGCGGGGAGAGAGGACAAGGAAAGAAAACAACGGAAAAAGACAACAACAAAAAAGACTGTGCAACACAGCGTACGACCACTGTCCGTCGGCGATCCTCAGCTCGTCTCAACGCGGCGCCGACTGTCATGCACAGGTTTCACACAGCAGCAGGGGTGCCGGCAGCCCATACAGTACAGAGCATGGGAGAGCCACAGGCAGCAAAAGCTTGCCCAGGTATGTACGTTCATCGTCATGCTGTTTCAACGTGCGCTGCTAACCGCAACCTAGGAGACTTGCTGCATCACACTCCTCGTGCCTCCTCGTCCCGACGCTTACAACACCGCTGTGCACTCGCTCAGGGGCACTCAATCTCAACTGATTGGATTGGTCCGTGCAGGAGACAAGCCACGGAACACAGCCGCGCTAGGCCGAATCTGGCCTGGCATCAAGCAAGGGATGCGAAAATCAGGGGTATCCATTCGCAAATCACCGTCGAGGACGAGGACAACGACTGCGCTTCCTCCAGTGCGACGCGACGGCGAGCACAACGCGGCACACGGCGAGCAGACGGCGAGCACAAAGGCGAGGAGCACAACGGCTGGTCGACAAGGACAAGACGACCAAACACACCGTCGTCCTCCCAGCAGATGTTTCTTCTGTTTTGCTCCGTCTTGCAAGGATCAGAGCAAAGGCTCTCTGTTCTCAGGCCCTCGCCACCCGCTGCCCCGTCACAATCTTGGGTGCCATCCTCGACGTTAATTTCCCAGCTTCACTGCCGTCATCCTGCGTCCTGCGCGTCCTGGCCCGTGGGCTCTCGACAAAGTGCGCCAGAGCAGCCAGCTCGTCTTCATTCTTTGTTTCGTTCTTGGCCATTTCGCCTGTTTTGCGCCATTCTCGTCGCCGTGTCTCATCCGCCTCTTTGACAGCGCATGCCGGACGTCAGTGCTCTTAGCGCTGGCCGTTTCTCCTGCAGCGCTCACTCCGGCCACCAATTTCCTCCCTTCCGCATCGAACGACCGCGTCTTGGCCTCTGCAGAGTTGTCTAGTCGACAGCCGCAGGCCACTTGTCTTGAGGTCTCGTCTTCAGTCACTTGAGCCCTAGCCGTCCCTCGGCTTTCTCTTTCTCCTGCCAGCAACTGTGCCGCGACGCTCAGATCGTCTTCAATTCGCATCTTCCAAATCGCGCCGGCCTTCCCAGGCTCTTCTCTTTAGTCCACCTCAACGCGCACAACCACCCTTCTCGACGCTGCCCCTTCATCTCGCGGCCCCGGCGCCCAAATACCATCCCGCTAGCTGCTGCTGGAGTGGACCGCCGCAGGCGTAATTACCACAATATCGTTTCGCCGGCGCATCCCCAAGATCGAGCACGTTCTCCATCGCCTGCCCCGACGGCCCCGAGAGGCTGCTCTCCTTTGGTCCCTCGGGCTTCTGGGCCGCCAGACGCAAAGTCGACGCTCGCGCTGCTGCGCTCCTGCCCAGCATGGACTCCGCTGCATCGTCTGCTCTGCCAGCCGTCCCCCCCGTTCCCTCGACGCCCCCCGTCTCGCGGCCAGCACGCCAGCACGCTCGCCGGATGAACATTGCGTCGTCGTCGTCGTCGTCCGCCGCGCCCGGCGCCTCGCGAGCCCTGCCGTCCTCCCACGGCGCCGCCGCCATCGCGCCCGCCTCGCCCGAAGTCATCACCTCCCTCATCACGAGCCTCTCCATCATCGCCAAGCCCGCCAGCCCGCTCCTCGACAGCCCCCTGGGCTCGCCCGGCCTGCTCGACGCCGGCGCCCGCTCCCCCACGGGCGGCTCCTTTGGCGTCGACTACGGCGCCTTTGCGAGCCCCGCCGAGGCAGACCCCGCCGACGAGAGCATCCCCCTCGACGAGCTGGCTGCCAGCCCGCCCGTCATCCGCACCGCCAAGCCCCCCAGCGGCTTCTCGCCCCTGACCGCGCCCAAGTCGCCCGCCCGCGACGCCGGCCCCGGCGGCCTCAAGTCGCTGCTCGCGGGCCGCAGCAGCTCGCGCCCGTCGTCCAAGGGCTCCATGGCCTCGCGGGACGCCGACGCCCAGAGCATCGGCAACGTGTCCATTGAGCGCGGCGCCATATCGCCCGTCCCGCCCGAGCTGCGCCACCGCGCCTCCCACGACAGCTGGGGCAAGAAGTCGGGCCGCGCCCAAAAGGGGCTCATGTACATGAGCAGCAAGGAGCGCCTGCGCGAAAAGGAGGCCGAGAAGAAGCGCTCCAGCATCGGCGGCGCCAGCGACCGCATGAGCACCGGCAGCGCCGCCGCCGTCGCGTCCCGCGCGGACCCCTTCCTCGCCGAAACCCCCATCAGCGAGGAGTCGCACGCCGAGTCCCCCCACAAAGAGTCCCACCGCGCCTTGGACAACGGCGCCCCCAGCCCGCGGCCCATCCCGGCGCGCGACTCGAGCCTGCACAAGACGGGGCCCAGCGCCGCGAAACGGCCGTCCCGGCGCTCCTCGAAGCAAAAGCAGGAGGCCATCCACGAGCTCGACGAGCAGCACCACTTTGGCCGCGGCGAGCCGGCGCAGCAGCGGCCCGACGTCGCGCGACGGAACAGAACCCAAGACCAGCCACCCAAGGAAAGGGAACGGACGGACAAGGCCAAGGCGCCGGCCCCCGCGCAGTCTCGGAGCGACCCAAGGACCGAGACGTCCTACTTTCGCGATTCGGGCGAGGGCCGCGACGACCGGCCGGCGGGCCGCGCACAGCGGCCCGGCGACAGCCAGCAGCGCCCCGCCGAGCCGAGGTCGTTCTCGCTGACGTCCAACATTCTGATCACACACTCGGACGAGGACGTGGAGGACGGCGCGCCCTTCCCCGCCGTGGCCCAGGGGCGCCGGCGCGACCACAGCCTGGACGGCCGTCGCCGCTCCGGCCGCAACAGCACCGACGCGCCCGACGGCGGCGCGAGGCAGCAGCCCAAGTCCAAGCTCAAGCGGCTGTCGGGCCCGCTCGGCCGCGACGACAAGTCGATGCTGTCCGTCATCGAGGGCAGCCGCAGCGGACGCACCTCGGCCGAAGACACCCACGTCGTGTACGAGCGGCCCGAGAGCGCAGACAGCGTCGACGACGCCGTCGAGGCCTATCTGTGCTCGCCGCGCCTGTCCCAGAAAATCCGCCATCCGCAGACCGGCCGCATCATCTCCTTCTCCGAGGTCGGCGACAGCGAGGGCTCGGCCGTCTTCTGCTGCGTCGGCATGGGCCTGACCCGCTACATTATGGCCTTTTACGACGAGCTCGCGCTGACCCTCAAGCTGCGTCTCATCACCCCCGACCGGCCCGGCGTCGGCGACAGCGAAGCCTACGCAGACGGCACGGCCACCCCGTTGAGCTGGCCGGGTATGTCTTTCCGCCTTGTCTCTTTGTCACAAGAGCCTCCTGCTAACCGCCTTCAGACGACGTGTACGCCATCTGCCAGGCCCTCAAGATTACAAAGTTCTCCATTCTCGCCCACTCGGCCGGCGCCATCTACGCCCTGGCGACGGCCCTGCGCATGCCCCAGCACATCCGCGGCCGCATCCACCTCCTGGCCCCGTGGATCCCGCCGTCACAAATGTCCGTCTTTGGATCGTCGGCCCAGACGCCGCTGCCTCCGACAAACGCGATCCCGACCTCGCAGCGCATCCTGCGCGCTCTGCCGACGCCCTTTCTCAAAGCAGCCAACTCCAGCTTCATGTCGGCCACGAGCAGCTCCATCACGTCGAGCCTGCCCAAGACGCCCAAGCGCAAGCGCAAGTCCAACGCGAACCTGCAAAAGGAGCGCGACAAGGACGCCGCCAAGAACACCCCGCTGCCGCTGGACAACAAGGAGAACATTCTGGCTGCGCGGCGCGCCGCTGCCGCCGGCGGCGACGCCGGCGCGGGCACGGGCGCGTCGTCGTCGTCGCCGCCCAAGGAGTTTTCCTCCATTGAAGAGATGGACCGGCTGCGGCTGCACGGCGCCTCGCCCGGCGCGCAGGCCGGCGCGGGCGCGTCCTCGGGGCTCAAAAAGTCGGCGTCGGGTGGCGCGTCGGCCGCAGGCGGCGCCGCCATGTCCGCCCGGGACGCGCGCGAGGCCGCCGTGCTGGCGGCCGCCGCCAGCGCCATTGCCGACCGCGAGCGCCAGGCCACGTACGACGCGCGCCTGACGCACGCCATCTGGGACCTGGCCACGACGGGCGCCAACCCGGCCGTCGACCTGCTCGTGTGTCTCGAGCGGCGCCACACCATTGGCTTCCGCTACGTCGACATTACGCGCCCCGTCATCATCCACCACGGCTCGCGCGACACGCGCGTGCCCGTCGAGAACGTGCGCTGGCTGGGCAAGACGATGCGCCGCTGCGAGGTGCGCGTGCTCGAAGGCGAGGGCCACGGCCTCATGGCCAGCGCCGCCGTCATGGGCGGCGTGCTCATGGAGATTGCAAAGGAGTGGGAGGACTGGGGCCGCCTCACGGGGTCGAACCGCACCCGCGAGAGCGTGCGCGAAGAGCGCGGCCGCCGCGGCACGATTGGCCTGGCGCGGTGAAAAGCACGCCGGCATGAAAAAAAAAACGACCCGTTTCATTTTCTTTTTTTCTTTTTTGAATACCTTGTAATTTCTTGTCTTGTCTCATTGTTCGCCGGACAGCAGCTACATCTTTTTGTTTAGTGTCTTTTTTTGTACTTTTATCTCTTTTCTGGGTATTTCAGCTGTTTGTTCTTTGGCAACGTCTTTGTTTATCCAAAATCGGGGAAAGCACCAGGGCAGAGGTAATCCAAGATAGACAGGCGCAGTTACGATACTCGAATCTACTACATAATTGATTGAATACCGAGGACGGAGAGTCGACGAGATTTGACATTTATATGCCGTGATGTCGAAGTGCACTTTTTCAAAATCAACGTGTATTGTTTAATATATATTTAGAAAAAAATTAATTAATTTCGCAAGAAATGCAGTCGAAATATGCTTTATTTAAAAATCCCTCTAGTTGTCAAAAACAACAAGTCAAATCCTGAAAAGGCTTACGACAAATGGACGCCTGAATTAGATGAACAGAAAGCAACGCCAAAACGTAAAATGCAAACAAATCTTTGAGACGAACCATCCAAAGCTGGGTAGCCGGGTATCCATGTCCCTAGAAACAAACGCAGTGCGGCAAAAAAAAGAAAAAAAGGTACATGCGCAAAAATACAAAATATACCAAATATGTTCAAAATAAATCGTCGTCGTCGAGGGCGACGTCCCACTTCCGCGGCGAGAGCTTGCGCATCTTCTTGGGGCTGCTGCTGCTGGCCGCCGACTTGGCGGACGCACCGCTGGGGCGTGTGCTGGACCGGCCCATGATTGTGTCTGCGTCGTCGTCGCTCACGCGCAGACGCTCCATCTTGAGGCGGATGGCGTCGCCGGCCGACGTCGACGCCGGCGTGGAGGATGCGCCGGGCGAGGCGGCTGTCGGCAGGTCGTCGCGCTCGCGCAGCGGCTTGCGCTTCACGGGCGAGCGGCCGGTGAGCTCGCGCTTGAGGACGGCAATCTCGCGCCGCAGCCGCTCGTTCTCCTCCTCGAGGTTCTCGACAAGCACGTTCTCCTTGTCCTCGTGGCCGACGCCGCCGCCGCCGTCGTCGTCCCTGCTCTGGAGGCGCTCCATGACCTCGACCTTGCGGTCCCAGTGCTCTTCGCCGCGCTCCTTTTCGACCTCGAGACTGGCTTTCCAGCGCGCCATCTCGACGGCGAGGCGCTGCTCAAACTCGACTGCGCAGTCTTCGCGAATCTCCTGTTCCAACTCCAGCATGCGGTCCTCCATGGACAGCAGGTGCGACTCGGCCTCGCGGCGCTTCTCGGCCTCGTCTTCCAGGGACGCCCGGAGGTAGTCGATTTCCTCCGACATGCGCGCAATCTCCAAGGCGGCAATCTCCATCGTCACGCGGTCCTCGGACGAGGCGTTGCTGGCCGGCGAGAACGTGCGGCTGTGGGGTGCCGCGGATGTGCTGCCCGGCGGGAAGAGGGGGCGGTGCTGCTGCGCGGTGCGGTTGCTGGCGCTGGCCGTGCTGGCGCTGGCCGTGCTGGCGCTGGCAGGAGGCGAGGAGCCGAGCGCCTGCGGGCCGGGCGGCGCAGAGCCCAGGATCGTCTGGGTGATGGAGGGGATCCGGGGGACGGTGATTTCCCGTGCCAGGGCGCTGTAGCGGAGGATCTGGGAGGTGGCGTTGAAGTCGCCGTGCGGGTCGGCCGTGACAATCATGACGGCTTTTTGGGGGTTCCGACGGACCGACTGGCCAAACGACGACTGCGCCATGGACGCAGACGGAAAGGAGTTGGAGAACAGAAGCTCCGTCAGCTTGCACTGGCGGAAAGGGACCATGTTTGGCTGAAGCGTGTCAGCGACGAAGCGGCAGCGACGAAAACGTTAAGAGGAACCCTTCTTACCTTGCTGGAGCTGCCCACGTCGCTCTGCATCTGCAGACACTGGCCGAGGTACATGAGGCTCTCGTTGATCTTGCCGGCCTCGGCCAGGGTGGTGCCGGCGGTCTTTGCGTCCCGCGCTCGCTCGCTGCCGGCCAGATCGACAATGGTCAGCACGTTGCCGGTCCAGGGCGCACGGCCGTGGGCGGCGCGCTTCTTGACCTCGATGCACACGAAGCCGTGGCTGCGCGAGCTGACGCTGTTGCTGCCGGTGCCGGCGACGCGGCGCTCGTGCAGGCCGGCCTCGAGCACCAAGAGCGCCTGGCCGAGGCTGCTGCAGATGATCTTGCGGAGGCCGGCCACCATCTTGCGGTCGGGCGACAGCTCGGTGCTCTTGAACAGCAGCGGCCGGCGCCGGTACTCCTTGGTGGCGGCCGCCTTGGTCGGCGGCGTGAGGAGGTCAAAGATGCGGTCGTTGTAGACTTCGTACATGGAGACGAGCACGGCGTACTGCGCGCCCGGGTCGCTGGCGACGCGCACGGCGCTGACGTCGGGCTGCTGCGGAAAGCCGGCCGGCTTGTTGATGAGCCGCCGCGGCGTCGGGGGCGGAGGGCCGCCTGCCGCTGGATAGTCGCCCTTTGGAAAGAATGATTTAGCATGGACTCTTTGCTGTGCTGCTGCCGCAGGCGCCCTGAAGCGTCTGGCCGTGGAAGGCGTCGTGGGATACGCTGTCCCTGGACCTGGGCCTGGACCCGCGTCTTCTTTCTGCGGAAGCGGAAGCCCGCATCTTGCGGTGCCTGCTTGTTGCTTCGCTGGCGTGGCTGCCGGCGTGGCTGCCGGCGTGCGTGCCGGCACTGCGCCGGCCTCGCGCTGGACATCTTGTCTGTGCTGCGCCGTTGGCTGCCCACTGGGGCGGGGGCTTGCTGGAAACATGCCCGGCATAAGAAGCAGCCCACTCAAGCTGCTGTTGTCCGGCGTGCCGGCCGGTGGTTCGGGAGACAAAGGAGAAGGGGGTCGTACGATCATGGGCGTGGGCGCCCGCGAGCTGTGCCGCGACGGCCCGGACGCGTCGGCGTACACGGAGTCGAGAAAGGCGGGCGCGGTGTAGATGACGGCCTCGGAGGCGTCGGACGCGGCAAGGGACGCCCCGAGCGCCGAGGCGGCGGAGCCGTCGGCGATGCTCTGGCCGATGGAGCGGAACAGCACGTCGAGGGTCAGCTGCGTCAGGCCACGCTGCGACCGCGACCCGAGAATGGTGTGGGACTGTTTTGTCAGCGACTCTGTCTCCGTCTCTTCTTTTTTCGTCTTTTCTTTTCTCCGTCTCGATGGACGCACCTTTCCCGAGCCGGTGACGCCGAGCGTCGCGAGCAGCGCATCGGTGCCCTCGCCGCCGTGCGGTGCCAGCACGCCGGCGACGAGGGGGGCAATGTTGGCGCAGCGGAAGACGTCGAGCTGGCTGGCGTCCTCCTCAAAGACCTGCGTGAAGCAGAACTTTTCAATGGCCCGCCGCCGGTCGTTGGGCGGGTTGAGGCGGATGTGGGTGGGCGCCGTCGACGGGGCGTCGGTGGCGGGCGGCTCGACGTCGAGGAAGCGGTCAGTCGCCGCCGCGCCGGCCTGCGGCGGCCGCAGGCGAAGGTAGACCTGGAACAGGCTGTGTGCTTTCGAGGCGGATGGCAGCGAGTCCATCGTGATGGCTGGCGGAGCGGAACAGCAATGCAGAGGAAGGGTAAAAATGCAAGCAAGCAATGGCGATGCACAAAACAGGGCCAAGCCAGGGTCAGCCGCGATGCACCGAGTCCTGTGTAGCGCTATGGCGGTGGGTGCGAGAGCGACGACAGAGGTGGTGATGCACAAGAAGCTGATTTGGACAGGATGCACCGCCCTTGTTCCAGAGTACGTAGCAGCGGCAGGCACGACCCCGTATTTACTCTTTCCCAATCGGGAAAGCACAGCTCACCGGGCAACGGCAACGATAAGATAAGGCGACCCACAAAAAAGTTTTTTGGCCGGCGTCGAAAACGATTTTTATGGACAGCGGCGACCCCGCATTGGCTGGTAGAGTAGGGCTTCTTGTATGCACGAGTACGCTTCCTGCATGCACGAGTACGCATGTGCAGTGTGATGGATGGCAGCCGGAATGGGCTGTGCGTGGCGGGCAGGGCGCGGGAGCGTTGCTCTGTGCGTGACTGCGCTGTCATCTTCTCGCAGTCGTGGGTTTCTGGCAGAGTTGACGGGCCTTGGCGACGCGTATTTGTCCTGCGTTGACTCATTTCAAGGCCGTTTCTGTGACCGTTTCTGTGACTGTTGCGGCTTTCCTGACGGCTGCCTGTCCATTGGCTGGCCAGGAGGTGTCGATAAGCCGGTCGAGGAGCTGTCGAGGAGCTGTCGAGGGCAGCCAAGGATGACAGCCTCTTCTTCGCCAGAAGAAAAGAGAAATGACTCGTTGCACGGAGAGCAGCGGAATGTTCAAGACACATTCTCCCGCTTGCCATGTTGCTTCGGGCGTGCGTGGCGGGCATCAGCGCGTCATCGCGGAGTGCCGTCAGTCTGCTGTGGAGCCTGAACAATTTTGTGCTTTCGCTACAGGTACTTTGTCCAGGGGACGCCGCCGGCTCTCTCACAGCGTTCTGGTCCGTCCGGGTGACGTCGAGGGCGGAGACAGAAGCAGATCTGCACACAATCTTGCCGGATGGCCCGCCCTGCCTGTTTCATCCGGCTGCCTGTCCAGGAGAATGCAGGATGCCTTGGAGGACGACCCGAAAGCAGGATGGCACGTTCTTGTCGATGCTGGCGCGTTTCTTCACGGCCGTGTCCTCGGAGGCAACGCATCTCATCAGGGCCAGCAGACACGGGTCGTGGCCACCAGCGCTTCCAGGTGAAGCAAAGTGGCGGTGAACCGGCTGTCGTTGTCTTTACAACGCTTGTCGTCAACAGAGGACCCGCTGTAATGTTCTGTGCCAATGAGAGCTGTCGGAAGGAGCGACCTGAGGCTCCTGTGCCGTCTCGGCATCGCCCACGCTGGCCAGAGCACAACGGCAGGCACGTCCGGCGGCCGGCTACGCTGCTAAAACACGCCGTCGGCCGCTTGCGCATGTTTTCCAGCGCACACTGCAGTATTCCTGTTCTAGCGCCTCGCCGCGGCACAGTCAGACGCCGCGCCAAACGGCCCTAAAAAGCAGAGCCAGCAAAAGCCAGAAAAAGTGGAGCCTCTGAAAGAAATATCTTTTCGCCGTTTCTCGTCGTCGCTCTCTGCGTCTCCTCAACCTCACCACCGCCGCCCGCCGCCCCGTGCAGACAACGAAGTCGACCTACCCGCCCGAGCACCCGACCCCCCCGACAAAACTGAATCGAGAATTTCAAGATGTGCACCGCCGTCGCTGAGCTGTAAATGCCCTGCTGCGGGGCGCGGCCGGCCTCGACGCTCCCCTTCTCTTCCGAGAGACGGGACCGAGAGCCTCCGGCGGCGCCCTGCAGTCCCGCAGCCTCAACGACCAGTCTTGCGAATAAGATCTCTCAACTTCTCGATCGAGTTTACCCCTCCAGGCCTGCCGCTGCCCTGGAACCACGACCGCCTCGACCCCGATCGTGGCCCTCCTGGACTACTTCTGCCTCCCTCGCGACAACGCCTCGACTTTGATACAACATTGCTTCACACGCTTCACACGCTTTCGAAATTTTCGCCTTTTTTGTGTTCAGGCCGGTCTGTACGGTCTGTCCGGTGTCCGTCTGTACAGTCTACAGTCTACAGTCTACAGTCTACAGTCTACTCTGTATTTTTTGACCATTCCATTTTTACTTTGTGCGGCACCCCCTGCAGAATTCCCCACGAACAACCCCTGCACGCATGGCGCGCGACGTGCGCCGCAAGGCTGCTCCGCCTTCCAAGGCCCAGCGCCGGCGGGGCTCCGACGCCTCCTCGTCCTCGCTCGACCTGTCCTCGGACGGCGGCTACTCGGCGCTGGACGACCTCTCCGACTCGGACGACGACGAGGAGGACATTGACGCGGCCGAGGAGAAGCACATTATCCAGGCAGCGACCAAGCCCCGTCGCGCCGCTTCTCCCCGGCCCGCCGTGCAGGCCGAAGACGACGACGCCGACGCCGACGAGGAAGACGACGGCCTCGGCAGCAGCTCCGACGAGGAGGAGGAGGACGACGACGACGAGCTGGAGGAGCTCGACGACGCCGACCTTGCCGAGCTCGCCGGCGCGGGCGCGGACGCCGCGGCCGTGGACGACGGCGCCAGCTGGAACGGCATCTCCGAGTCGGACGCCAACAACCACCCGATCCCGCACACGCACGCGCACACGCCGCGGCGCCAGGTCCGCTTTGCCGGCCTGCCCGACAGCGACAGCGACTCGAGCTCCGGCGACGAGGCCGCGCCGGACAGCACCTTTTTCCCCGACATCTTTGTGGAGCAGGCGTCGCTCGACCCCGGCTTCCGCCGCGAGATCGAGCTCGACTCGGACTCGTCCGTGAGCTCGTCCTTTTGGGACTACAGCTCGGGCTTCGGCCTCGACGCGACCGACATTCTCGCCCTGTCCGACGCGGACCTCCTCGCCGCCGACCTGCCGGACCCAAACGCCGACATTTTCCCCCCGGGGGACGAGCAGCCGCAGACCGAGGGCAGCACCTTAAGTTCGTGCCCAGCGTTTTTTTTTTTTTTTTTTTTTTTTTTTTTTTTTTTTTTTTTTTTTTTTCTTTTTCTTTTCTATTCTTCTTTTTTTCTTTTTCCCCTTTTCTCTTTCTTTCTTTCCCCCACTAACACATGCAGCGCTGCACGACGATGGAGACACCACAGAAGACGAGACGCCCGAGCTGATCCCCGTCCCGCGGAAACTGGCCCGCCGCATCCAGCTGCTCGACAGCGACTCGGACTCGTCCGCCTCGGACTCGGAGGAGATCCCCGGCCCGGTGCGGCGCACGCACGGCGTGCCGAACGCCCGGCGCTACGTCCTGACCCCGCGGCGCCGCCGGCCGGTCGCCTTTGTGCATCCCGAGTCGGGCAAGCTCGTCATCGTCACGCCGGACAAGCGCCAGCGCGCGCCCACGCCGAGCGCGCCGGACCCCCTCTTTGACGCCGCCAACGCCGTCTTTGCGCCGCCGCCGATTGGCGACCTGCTCAGCTCGCCGGCCGCGCCGCTCATCCACGCCTCCTCCAACATGATGGACGCGATGCTCAACAACAACACGTTTGGCAGCTACATGCTCAACCAGAACGTGGGCCCGGTCGAGGCCTTCTTTCCCACGCTCAGCTCCGACCTCTTTGCCGAGGACAGCGACGCGTCCGCCGACCTGGACGACGACGGCGACGGCGAGGCGAACCTGCGCATCGAGGACTTTATCCAGTTTGACCGCAACCCCGACGCCGGCGTCGACGCCCTCGGCGGCGTCACCGACATGAGCGGCGTCGACAACCTCGACGACCTCTTTGACATGGGCATGCCCGTCATGCCCGACGCCGGCGACGACCTCTTCCTGGATCTGGACAGCGGCGTGCCCGACGACGACGACGACGACCTCCTGACGCCCGTGGCTGTGGCCGCCGCCGCCGCCGCCAACCGCCGCCCGTCCTTTGCCGCCAGCAGCTCCATCTGCGCCGACGACGAAAAGGACGACGAGGCCGACGACACCGACAGCAACGTGCCGCCGCTGCTCGCGCACTTTGGCAAGAACTCGGACGCCGTCGGCGCCTTCCGCCGCAACCAGATCAACCAGCAGCTCATCTACAGCAACAAGGCCACCGCCGAGTCCCTCGCCTTTTCGGGGCCCTACACCATGGGCACCCTGCGCGGCATCAAGTCGGGCAGCTTCGACGCCGTGGCCATTCCCATCACGCCGCCCCGCCGGCCCAAGCAGCGCCACGGCAAGAACGGCAGCGCCAGCGCCGGCGGCCTCCTCGCCAGCGCCGACGCGCCCGATACCTCGCCGCAGAAGCGCAAGGCGTCCGCCGCCGACGCCCCCGACGCCCTGCACCACCACAAGCGGCCGCGCAGCATCTCCGAGCTCAACAAAATCTTTCTCTAGGAGTGCAATGTATTTTCTGGCCTCGAGGAGGACGCCTTGTCGCCCTGACGTCCCACGGCACGTCCGTGTCGGATCTTTAGCCATTTTCTTTTTTTCCTTTTTCCTTCTCCCCATGTTGCACGTTTTGTCGAATGTATTCCTTTTGGTCGTTCTTTGTGGACAGGCCCATTCTTCTTCTTTGCTCTTTTCCCTATGACGACAAAAACGGCGGGCTCGACACGCCCTCTTTGACGGTTGCGCGGCTTGGCGGCGGCGTATCTCGCAGGCATTTTTATTCTTCTCCTTTTCACCCCGAGGACTGGACAGAAAAAGGCAACGCCAACCACTAGACAGGCCCAAGAGACGACGCTTATTACGGAAAAAACTTACACGCATCATTACGACAAAAAGGACGACAAAAAGGACGCCGGCTGGACACTACGATCTAATGAGCAACGGTTGCACTGCTTTTACCCGTCTGTCTTTT
The DNA here is from genome assembly GCA_019925305.1 of Sporothrix cf. nigrograna. Classification (NCBI taxonomy): domain Eukaryota; kingdom Fungi; phylum Ascomycota; class Sordariomycetes; order Ophiostomatales; family Ophiostomataceae; genus Sporothrix; species Sporothrix cf. nigrograna. The sequence continues at coordinate 78,619 of JADHKR010000038.1, forward strand.
TCTCCTTCTCTCCATCTAGCATCTCTGCCCTCTCGCCATCGAGTGGGTGTAGCTTCTGGAATGGGCGGCCAGCACCGGCCCGCACGTTGTCCGTCGAGGTTGGCGGTTCGTGGGCAAGCCATGCGCTTCTCTCACCGGCCCCGTCGACGCTCTGTCTGAATATTGCCATTGGTCTTTGTATTCTACTTTCTTTTGTCCACCTGCTTTTTTCTTTTCTTTTTTTTATTTCTTGCTGCTTGTCGTGATTTGATTTTGCCGCTCTTCGCCTACGTGTCGAGCTGGGCACAAAAGTCTCCATCTCTTCCCACTGTCGGCGTTGGTTTGTCAAAATGCCACAGCGCCCTGTTTTGTTTTATTGGTTCGTTTCCGTGTATGTGTTTTTTTCTCAAGTTGTTTTATATACGCTAATTGTCCGTATCCACCATGCAGAACGCAATAAAATCCATAAAAGCAATAAAAAAACCCAGATGCATGCGGCGCCGTGCTAGACTATCGTTATACGAGCACATGGATGATGACGGTCCCATCCGTCGTTTCCAGTCACCCTTTCCGTCCCCATTGTATTCGAGGCCGCCACAAAGAGGAGTGTTTGCGTGTTGCAGAGACGGGGTTTGCCAGCCGCACCGTCCCGCTTAGTAGACGCCCTCGCAGGCCGAGCAGATGGCAAGGCCCACGGCGCTGGCCTGCAGGGCCTTTTCCGGGCCACAGGCGCTGACCACGCAGGGGGCCGCCTGGCCGCTCAGCCTGCTGTAGTTCTGGCACTGGCAGCGGTGCATGTCCACCCTCATGGCGCATCCAATGGCAGCCGCGGCCGTGTGGATGCAGGGGATCTAGAGACAGTCGTCAGGACTGGATGGAAGAGACCAGAACAGGGACGAGGGAGAGAGAGAAGCACCATACCGCGCACGGGGGTAGGCTGGTGGCTATGGGGCAGTGGGACGTGCTCTCGTTCATGTCGAGCGTGGTCGTCCCCCAAGAAAACGGCACGGAAAAGCTGGCGAGCGTCGGCAGGGAGGCCGCCGTCGTGCTTGGCGTCGTCGTGCACGGCGCCGTGCCGGTGCCGGAAGCGAGCGAAGCCGGGCCGGGCGGGAACGTACCCGTGACAGCTGCCGGAACGCCGGAAGCCGTGGAGACGGCAGCCCCGAGAACAGCATGGGCGCCGGCCAGGACGGCAGCAGCGGTCGCAGCTGGGAAATGCATGGTTGCGGCTGATGGAATGTAGCTGTCGTGATGATTTGGCAGATGACGCATGGCTCAGATGAAGCGGGGAAGGTGTCAAGAAAAGTAGGTGTCAAGAAAAGTATGGGGTAATATTAACAATGTGGGATGATAGGGGAAGAGGCCAGGAGAGGAAAGAGCGAGGGTGTCGATTCGTGTGAGGAAGGAGCAATCAGGAGAAGAGCCTCGCCTTTGGCTAAGGACTGCGACCAGTTGGATGGTCTTTTGCTTGGGCGTATGCTCCGAATCTGCAAAGAAGAAAAGCAAGGCGCTGCCAGTGCCTCCGAGGGATATCTGTTTCGAAGCGATTCGTCTCCAAGACCACCGCATCGCCAGCCTGTCGACGTTGTCCAAGAAATGACAGTTTTCAGCCAATGCCAGTACTGCCCCTAAGAAGACCCGGGCTTTTGGTGAGAGGGGAATTGATCATGCCGGAATCATGCATTCTTGGGTGAAAAAATCACAACAATTGTTGACATTCGCGGCCGGTGTAAGTCGCAGCTTCTGATTGGCGGGGCGCAAAGCCCTGGAACTGCTTATATAATGGAGACTAGTAGGGTTTCAGCTCAAATGGGTTCTGCTCTAGAAACGGGGTTATAGTTTAGTGGTGAGAATACCTCGTTGTGGCCGAGGAGACCCGTGTTCGATTCACGGTAATCCCAGGAGAACCAAGTTGTTGCCACTGTTTTTTTGCTTTTTTTGCGTCCATTCAGAGATGGAAAGTGAAGAAGAAAAAGCTTAATAGTTTTTTGTATTTTTTTTATTTTCGTGCTTCTGTCTTTCTGCGTCCGTCCATCGAGGCTTTCGTTAATAAAACCTAAAGTAAGCAATTTTTTTTTTTAAAAAAAATAAACAAATCCAAGGGTTCTGCCACCAAGCCAACCAACTGTCAGCCAATGAAATGACACTACTTGGTAAGTACGAGTATTACAAACCTCTCGAGTCGACACGGCATGCAAAACATCAAAAGGTAAGTCGCAAAGTCGCAAAAAGAACGTTGCACCCTTGGGGCTACCGTGAATCGAACACGGGTCTCTTCGGCCACAACGAAGTATTCTAGCCACTAAACCATAGCCCCTGTCCAGGGCGTTTCGTGCAGCAGGGCCCCTGGACAGCGCCAAAATGGGCAAGACGACAGCGGCCAAGGTCCCGCTTTCTAGCGCCCAGCTGCCGAAGCTTGACAGCGCTAATAAGACGGGCAGCTTATGCTTTTCCCCGGACGGTTCTTGCAGCGACCTCATGTTGACCGGCAACAATACGCGCATCAGAGCCTCACGAGGATCAAGCCCTTTCCCGTGGTCACACTGGCTCACTCGAGTTACTCAAAATTGCTACTTGAATGCTAAGTAAATGTGTCTAGACAGCGCGACCGTGAGACAAGGAGAAACACGAAACGAGAAAAAAAACAAAATGGGATATATATATGAGTTGAGGCGTGTAAACGTGCGTGTTGGCCCGCCTGCACACAGCAGCGGCCGCAGCATCGCTTGGTGGGAGGTGAGCGTGGTGTGCCGGGACAGAGCGACGGGAGCCAATCCCCGGCGAGACGCGACAACACGCGACCTGAGCCTGTTCTCTTAGGCCAGCCAGAACCAGAAGCGCTCAAGCCAGTTGCGCGGCTTCAGCTCGGGCCAGTGGGCGTCCTCGGCGTCGAGCTCGGCCTTGCCGGTCGTCAGGTCGGCCTCCTCGGCCTTGACCAGGCGCGTGCGCTTAAAGATCTTCCAGAAGGTGTACAGGCCGAAGAAGATGGGGATGCCAATGTAGGCAGCAAGGAAGTCTGGGAGGCAGTCAGTACGGAAAGGCACGAGAAAAAAAAAAAAAAAAGAGAGAGAGGAAAGACAACATACCGCTGACGTCCCAGTTGCCGTGGACAAAGACGCTGAAGCCGTTAAAGATGATGATAATGACAAAGTAGAAGAGCGAGCCCCAGGCGAGGTACGGCTGGAAGGGGCTCTTCATGACGAGGGTGTTGCGGTCGATGCCCTGGGCCTTGAGGGCGGCATAGAAGCGCAGGTAGCACACGCAGATGGAGCACCAGGTGAACAGGCCGGCGACGGTGGTAATGTTCTGGAACCAGTTGAAGGCGGTGGCGGCGCCGCCGGAGCCGGCCGAGAGGTAGGTCAGCAGGCCGATGGTGGCGGTGCCGGCGACGGCGTAGTAGGGGACGCCGCGCTTGGAGCAGGTCAGGAAGATGGCGGGCGCCTGGCGGTTCTGGGCCAGGGCGTACAGGTAGCGGGAGCCCGTGTACAAGAAGGCGTTGGCCGACGACGAGGCCGAGGTCAGGATGACGGCGTTGATGATGGAGGGCAGCACGGTGATGCCGGCGTTCTGGATGCCAATGACCCACGGCGAGGCGGCGGCGCCGGGGGCGCCGTCGGCCTGGGCAGTCAGCAGGCGCTTGTCGTCGGCGGCGACGAGCCAGCTGATGGCCAGCGAGCCCAGCACGTAGAAGAAGAGGATGCGCCAGAAGACGCGGTTGACGGCCTTGGGAATGTTCTTGCGCGGGTTCTCGGCCTCGCCGGCGGCCACGGCCACCAGCTCGACGCCGCCGTACGAAAAGGCGGCGTTGACGAGCGTCGAGAAGAGGCCGAGGAAGCGGCCCGTGTCGCCCTTGCTGTCGTACTCGAGCATGGCGCCCGGGTGCTGCCAGTAGTAGAAGCCGAGGCGCTGGTGGTGCGGGTTGCCGCCCAGCATGACAATAAAGGCCATGATGAGCAGGCCGACAATGGTGATGATCTTGATCGACGCAAAGATGAACTCGGCCTCGCCGTACACGGACACGGCAATGATGTTGAGCAGGATGACGAGCACCAGGATCAGCGAGATCCACGCCGACACGTTGATGTCGTCTGCGCCTTTCCAGTAGCCAATGACGACGGACGCGGCCGAGATCTCGGCGCAGATGGTGATGGAGGACGAGTACCTGGGTGGTTAGGGTTAGAACGGTGTGGAGCAAAGCCGGTAAGGCTGGGAAGACGCACCAGTTGTTCCAGCCGACGGCAAAGCCAAGCGCGTCGTCGACGTAGCGGGCACAGAACTGCGGAATGGCGCCCGGCAGCGGCAGCCAGGTGGCCATCTCGCCGAGGCACTGCATCATGGCAAAGATGGCGATGCCGGTAAAGGTGTAGCCGAGCAGCACGGACAGCGGGCCGGCGCGCGTAAAGGCAGAGCCGATACCGAGGAAGAGACCGGTGCCGATGGTGCCGCCCAGGGCGATGAACTGGATGTGGCGCGACTTGAGCCCGCGCTCGACGTAGCCGTACTCGCGGACGCGCTCGACGCCGCCGAGCACGGCGCCGCCCTCGATGATCTTGTCCTGGTTCTTCTCATCGCTGCTGGGCTCGTAGGCCGGCAGGTTCTGCGCCTGGACCTCCACGTCTTCTTTCGACATGGCGGGCAGGGTGGGTGCGTTGCGCTGGTGTGGTGCTGGGGGGGTGAAAGAGCGAGAAGGAGAAACAGGGCAGGGTATAAAAAAAGAATGAAGGGAGACGGACGCGGCTGGGACAACGAACAACGAAGCTCAAAAAGGAGAACCGGGCGCGCGGGACGGGTTATATATATGTAGATCGAGAAGCAACGGAGAGGGGGGGATGGGGAAGAAAAGTGCCAAAAGAGCAAGGGAGAGCAAGAGAGCAAGAGAGCAAGGATAGGGTTGGGGGCGACAAGGACAGCAGAGGGAGGGTGTGTGCAGACAGGAGACAGGGTGTATGCGTACGGTGGTGATGGGGGGAGGGGGCGTCCTAGTTAAAAGAAGAAGGTAATAATCGAAGAGGAGCGGTGCAGGACGAGCAGAGAGACGCAGACACCATCGGGTCTGCCTCTGATGGGAGCTTGGCGGCTCGTGCATGGAGGAGGGCGTGCAACGGGACCTGTCTCCCGTGCTGCTGTGGTCTCGTCACCACCACCACAAACCACAATGGGTGACACGAGCTGCGGCTGGTGTGAGACTGCGCTCGTGAGCCCATTGTGCTGCGAGGCGTTTCGTTCCGCCGTTGCACAAGACGGACAGTTTGCCTCGCCGTGTTTTCGTCCTTCTAGACGGGTGGAAGGCGATCGGCGGCTGCACAATCTTGTGCAGAGATAAAGCTTGGGCAATGCTACGGGCAGTCTGCCGCCCAGCCTGAGCTTGTTTTTTTTCGGTTTTTTTTTTTTCTTTTTTCTTTGCTTCTCGTTTCCTTGTTGGTTTTTTGTGTCTTGCTTCCGTCCACCCCTGTCTCGACCCGGAAGCGAGCCGTGCGCAGCCGGCCTGCATGGAGGAAGCTTTTGTCCTTGTGTTTCTTTGCTCTTTCTGGCGCGTTTTGTGCTGTTCTACGTCGTATTTTCTGCACGCTTGATTTGCCCGCGTGCCTGTCCCGTCCCTGGCCCTCTTCCCACAGGATCAGGCGTGTGAGCTTCGGGCTTTCCGCCTCGGCGCCGCGTTTTCTGCACGCGTCTCCTCTCGGTGTGTCTCTTCTCGATGCTATCTGCATCCGTCCCACCTGCTTCATGAGAGCTCGGTCAGCGAGGGATCGAGCTGGCGCAGTAGTGAAGGAGAAAGCCTGGACGAAGCAAACGTATGGAGGTGCATTCGTGTCCGTGCCAATTCATGCCCCGTCTGCCGGTGTCAAGGGCCGACAGTCTGCAGTGAGAACGCAAGGGATGGCCAATGTCTCACATGATTTGTGCGCAGCCGAGAGCCAGAGACACAGTGCTACACCCTCTGTGGCACTGGCAATGCAGCCCAGCGGCTGTGAACATGCATCGGTGCACAGAGCGTGGCCACCATGCCGTGCCCTCGCACGAGCTCACGTTATCTCGCAAGGCGGCTGCCGTCTTGAGCATGTTGTTGACTCGTTGGCATCGAGCTCAAGGAGACAGCACCGCTTTGGACGACTTGCCCGAGCAGCATGCCCCCCCGCTTCGGCGCCGCCGAGAGCGTTCTGGTGAGGCTGGGAGTGTCCCCTGGACGGCCATGAGAGGCAGGCCAATCAGAACGCGGGAAAGAAGAGAGACGGGAAGGCGTCGTTCTTTTCCACAGGCCCACTCGAGCATCCGGGGGTGGCAGCCGTCTGGAGCAAGGCGACTTATCTCAGTCCGTTCTCTGCCCGTCCGTCCATCCATCGCCCAACGCCGCTTTGCTTGTCTGCGCCGTTGCAGTAGCCTATCTGCCGGCCTGAGACCAGAGATACCGTATCTGCCAGGCCGTACGAGTACATATGCAGTACCAATCTGCACAGTGGCAGCGTCTGCCTTGGCCAAGCTTTTGCTGCGCCTGGGAGGCTCTTTGCGCCTTGCAGCCGCTTGCGGTTGGCGGTTGGTGTCGTTGATAGTCGGTGTGCGAATTGTGCAATTTACTGTGCTTCTATATATGCATGATACCTGCTGAGACAAGCACGTCCAGTCACTACGAGAAAAGGCAAGCAACTCGGAGGCCTTCCTGTCCACTGTCACTGCAACACGCCTCCTGCAGAGACAGCTCCCAATTACAACTTTATCTTGCGCTGCGTGCGCGCCGCACTGTGCACTCCATATCGCCATATTAGGATTGCTCCTTCTTCTCCCTGCACGCTGAAAAGTGGGTCGTGGGCTCTGCGCTATCTTGGTGCGAGATGGTGCCCGGACGGAAGAGTGGGTCTACTGGAGCATCCTTTGGCTCTTTCAATCACAAGACGCCCAACTCCTTTTCGCCTCTGTTATTCGTCGTTTGTATTGCATTCTACTGTCAGTGAGGCTCTATTTTCTGTTTGTTTACAGCATTGTACAGTCGTTTGCTCTCTCGTTCTTTTCAACACAGATAACGACCGCGTCACGGAAAGCTTCATTACTTTATAATCAAAAGAACTCGTAAAGACGCGTCGCAGATGCTCGTAGTAGCCTACTGTATCGTAGTAGTAACTTATTGCAACGGCCTGCCGTTGTCCTAAAACAGGCTTCTTACTGACCCAAGGCTAACTGGTCTGGCGATAAGCCTTCCCCACAAACCACTACGCGTGCGCAACGTCAACAGACTGTCCACTACAGGCTTCACGACCACGAGCCGTGTTGCGGCTGCGCGTCGTACTCGTAATAGAGCAGGGAGCCCTGTGGAAGTACCGTACTCGCATGTACATGTATTGCTCGTACGTCGCAAGATACGTTTGTCGCCTGGCTGCTCGGATCAGACCGGCCCTCAAGCCTCTGCCCGACGGACGTGCTGTGAGATGCGACCGAGGCCCTCAACACTACTCGTACGAGTACATATACACGTATTCGTATGTACACAGTACGACGTACTTGCAAAACACCTTTGGGCTTGAGCACAGAAGCTCGCCACTTTTGCGACGTCGTCCGTCTCGACAGGGAAGGCCGTCGCGCTGCTCATCAATCGAAAACGCCCAATAGGCTGGCTAGCGAGGGAGGGCCAATTCCGTGATCGATGATGCAAGAGGGAACGTTTTGCGAGGACATGTGAGCAGTACCTACCGGAGTAGATATTAGATAATGAAAAGCAAGACAGGGGAACGGGGAAGCAAGCCCGGCCAGTCAAGAGCACAGACGGGGAGAAGACGACCTTCATAAATTACGTAACCGAACTGTGACGGCCGTTTGCTTTTTGGGAGCATACTCGTAGCCGTGTCGTTTTGCCGTCAACGAGTACTCGTACTCGTAGATTCGCCGTCCACCATGAAATGTGTTAAGAGGCCTGGGGGAAGGAGCCCTTGAAAAGTGGTCCTGCTGGGGCTGGCAGGCGCTACCGGGTACACCCTGGCATCGCCTTATCTCTGCGCGCCTATTCGCTGGGACGGCAGCTATCCCAAAGAGGAAGCTGCTTTTCAGCCAGCAGCTATTTGCGTTTTCGTGCTTTTGTCCAATGTTTGCACAATCTGTGTTCTCGACTGACGTCTCGAGGACAAAGTACGGAGTACTCCGTACTCTGGACCAAGTCTCGTCTTGGCATCCCGTCGCCTGCTACTCGTGCAATCCTCTTGAACGTATTTTGCTTAGACCCGCCCATAACACCTTCTATTCTGGGACGGGAGTTGGTGTAAGTGGTCGAGTATGTACTTTGTAGCAGGCAAGAGCGATGCAGACAAAGACACGTGATGCAATATAAATCAAAATTCAAAATGTGCGCCGAAGCGCTGAAAGGATACGATACCACGACCAGGCCTTGGCGCAGATTGCGTTGCACCATCCAGCTATCTACGACGTATGTCCTGTCGTCTGCTTCTGCCCACTGTAATACGCGCATGCCTTTTTCGACTTGACGCACAAGTGACGGCAGCACCCTGTCCATCCGCAGATCTGGCCCGCCCGCCCACTCTTCCCGTTTCACCGCACCGACAGCCTACCCATGGGGCGCAGAGTGGCCGGGCAGGAGCCTCTCCTTTGCGGTCACGAACTGGGCTTCCGCAAAGGTTCACCGAGAGGTCCTCGCTCCTGTCTGTGCGACAAGCACAGAGCCTCTGTTTCGGGGGATTTTCCTCTCGCTTGCAGATTGCCAAACTAGCGTTTATCTTACTCGTAAAAAAAAGCCGCGAGGCGTTTTGCCGTTTCTGGTCCTTCCATTGGCCTTCTAGAAGCCGTCGCCTTCCTTCGCGGCCCTTTTGGTGTCGCATCCCTCATCCTCTTGCTTGGCTTTCCGTTGCCAGTTACGTCCTTCCTATTCTGCATTTCACCGCCGCCTCTGTATCGTGTGCGCGCGTCGTCGAATCCGCGGCGCATCCTTGGCGCGTTGTATCGCCTGCGCCTCTGGCGAAAACGTCTGGCCTCCGTCCTTCTTCAAGGCTTCTAGAAGGGTGCCTCGTGAGGGGAAAAGCGGGTATACAGAGTAGGATGATCCATCGCCCCCTCCCAAGTCGCTTGCGCCGCATACGAGTAGAGGGAATGCCTTGGACTGGTAGATAGCCTTGGACCGAGTGGCATGCAGCTAGGGCAGAGCTAGCGACGCCGTCATCTGTCATCTGCAGCGCAGCGCCGCCGTGCTTTTTTCGGCTTCCCCGTGATCTCAGTCGGCGGCGGTATCGTTATCTCGAGAACCTGTTGGAGAAACCCGGTGTCTTTCTCCAAACTATTGCTTTTCTGTCTGCCCATTCGGGGGGCGGACCTGCCCATTCCAACAGCAAGGCCACCGGAGGTGAGGTGACAGCGCGCGGCCAAGCTCTATTTTGGATATCCTAGTTGACGAGTACATGGAGCGCAGCCCAGAGGTGAAAAGACAACGTCGGGACGCCCAGATATGCTTCCTGTCCGGGAGCAGGCGAGAAAAGACGGCAAGCCTGTCTGCGGCTCGGCTTGCATGCTGCTTGGCGCAGCCCAGGCAAGTGTCGTGGCCTGCTGGTCCTGTTTACGTTTACGTACATCTTGTTATGCCTCAGACAACGCACGTCTGATAAGGCTTGAGCTGGATCCAAACCCAAAGACGCCAGCCACGACATCCACCCCGCTGCCCACACACACCAGCCAGCAGCCAGTGGTGTGACCGCGATGTGCTTCTCGCAGGCCTTTCGTGCTGGCAACCGTCCCCCACTCGCGGCCACTTGTCAGATCCCACCACCAACGATATCTGGATCCTACGCGTTGATAGGAGATAGTGGCCAGCTCCGTCGTCTCTTGTCAGTCGCCTTGAGTCGTACTCTGTATGGATCTTTTTGATGAGCATACGACGCGCGTATTCGAGGTCAGCACGCTGTCGTCTACGTTCAAGTACACGATTACATAATCAGCCACTACATACTATTTTCTTCTTATTTACGCTCGACTACAGCTTCTCCTCGTCAAACGGCCCCATCTCGTCGACCCGCTGCCAGATGTCGTTGAGCGAGCTCTTGTCGCGCTGGACAAACTGGCCGTAGCCCTTGGGGCCGACGATGCCGGCGCCGTCGCGGTCCCAGACGACCTTGCCGCGCAGCACGGTGTAGCGCGGCCAGTTGCTGACGCGGCGGCCCTCGTAGGGGGTGTAGTCGACGGCGTGGTGCAGCATGCTGTTGGTGACGGTGAGGCGGTCGAGGGCGGCGGGGCGGTTGGGGGCGCCCTCGCCGGGGTACCAGACGACGAGGTCGGCGTCGGAGAGGCCGGGCAGCAGGGCGCCCTTTTTGGGGTAGAGGCCGTAGAGCTTGGCGGCGTTGGTGGAGGTGACCTCGACGAGGCGGGTGAGGGGCAGGCGGTCGAGGCGGTCGCAGGCGGCAAAGGCCATGGGCAGGCGGGTCTCGACGCCGGGCAGGCCGTTGGGGATGTGGCGGAAGCGGCCGACGGGGAAGTCGGGGGTGATGCACGTCTTCTTGCCGGTGACGGCGTCGTCAAAGTTGAAGGGGCAGTGGTCGGAGCTGAGCACGGAAAAGGTGCCGTTGCGCAGGCCGGCCCAGATGGCGGCCTGGGCGGCCTTGTCGCGCGGCGGCGGCGAGCACACGTGCTTGGCGGCCTCGAAGCCGGCGGGCGCGTCGAGGTGCTCGGCGCGCGTCAGAAAGAGGTACTGCGGGCAGGTCTCGGCAAAGACGGGCTGGCCGCGCGTCTGGGCCTCGCGGATGCGGCGCGTGGCGCCCGTGTCGCTGATGTGCACGAGCAGCACGGGCGTCTGCGCGACGAGCTCGGCGAGCGCAATGGCGCGGTTGGTGGCCTCGGCCTCGAGCAGCTGCGGGCGCGAGTGCGCGTGGAAGCGCGGCGCCACGAGCCCGCGGCGCTCCAGGCGCTCCGTCAGCCAGGTCAGCACGTCGCCGTTCTCGGCGTGGATCATGGTCAGCACGCGGTGCGCGCGCGCCTCGGCCAGCACGCTCAGGATCTCGTTGTCGCGCAGCTGCAGCGCCTCGTACGTCATGTAGATCTTGAGCGACGTGACGCCGCGCGCCGGCAGCAGCCGCACCTCGGCCAGCGCCGCCGCCGCCGCGTTGCTCACCAGCAGGTGCAGCCCGTAGTCGCTGTAGCAGTTGCCGCGCGCCAGCGCGTGCGCCGCGTCGAGCGCGGCCACCAGCGACGGCGCGCCGCGCAGCTGCGGCGCAAACGCCACCACCGTCGTCGTGCCGCCGGCCACGGCCGACCGCGTGCCCGTCTCGAACGTGTCCGCCGACGAGCCGTCGCCGAACATGCTCGGCTCCTGCAGGTGCACGTGGCAGTCGACGCCGCCGGGCATCACGTAGCCGCCCTCGGCGTCGATCAGCCGCTTGGCCGCCGCGCCGGCCAGCGAGCCCGACGGCGCCAGCAGCGCAATCTTCTCGCCACGGATGCCAATGTCGAGCGCCGCCACGTCCGACGCCGTCACGCACACGCCGTTGGTGATGACGAGGTCGTATTCGTCTGCCATGGTGATGGGGGGGTGTGGGCTGTCGGCTTCGAGGGCTGTCGGCTTCGAGGGCTCTGGACGGAGGCCGCGCCCTTTAAGGCGTGCGAGAGCTCGCCGTCGCGGCCCAGCCGGCTTGCACGCGGCTGATAAGCTCGGCGGTTCAGGGCCAGTCGTCGGCGGTATCCGCTCTTTGGCGTGTAGCGCCGGTTTAGCGAGGGGCGCCGGCGGCTGTCAGCGAGTTAGCGCAGGGCGGCATTCTGTCGGCTCATCCGATAGGAGCCGCTGCGTGCAGAGGCCGGTCGGCAGATCGGGCCAGGCCGAGATAAGGGGGTTGTAGTTGTGGGTGTACTCTGTTCTAAGTGAACAATAAGACTTATAGATGGACCTTTCTTTTTTCTTTCTTCTTTTTTTTTTCTTTTCTTTTCTTTTCTTTTTCTTTTCTTTTTCTTTTCTTTTTCTTTTTTCTTTCTTCATTTTTTTGCTCAACTCTTCGTAAGCTCCGGTTGAACAGACAAACGAACATGAACGCTCTTTGTTCTCAACAGGCAGCCAACCCGCCTTGAACATGGACAAAGAATGAACAAACAGCCACAGAGCCGTGGACATATAACAGCAATTGGCCGTCAACATGTCGATATGCCAACATGTCTTGTCGCGGCAGCCTTTGTACCTCAACGCACGGCAGCCACCTGAACTCAGCTTCTTCTGCAGGACTCTCGCCCCATGTCTTGCTCCGGCCAGCCACCCGTCTCGCCGCCCGCCGACATGCTCGGCCACCTCTCGCCGTCTGCGTATCTGGAGCGCGTCGGCGGCGGCCACACGGCGCCCGACCACGAGGCCTGGATCTGGGACACGGCGCACCGCCTGTACGTGTACATGGCCGTGGGCTGCCGCAACGACGAGGCGCTCAAGACGCTCTACTTTCAGCGCCTCATCCGGCTCTGCTGCCGCCACCGCCGCACGCTGCTGGCCGGCGTCGAGGCCCTCAAGCGCGCGCGGGACCGGGACGGGGACCAGGGCTGGGGCCGGCGTGCGGTGCCGGCGCCGGCGCCCTTGGAGGACTGCCGCGTCTGCCGGCTGCGCGAGGCGGCGCCGGCGTCGACGCTGTCGCAGCGCACGACCGGCCACTGCGCCTGGTTCCGGCCGGACACGCACGCCCTCGATTTTCTCTTTGACCTCCTGGACGTGTGCACCAACGGCAAGGCTGACGCGTTTGACATGGACATTCCGCCGGAGGACCTTGTTCCTCTGGTCATTTTCAGCTAGGGACGGGGACGTCGACGAGATGTTACTAGGTAAGTTGACTTGATTATTTTCTTTCTTTCGGTTTTCCCCCTCTTCTTTAAGAGCACTCTAAATACAGACTACTCCCCGTCCTGCACTCCCCGGTAAAACATTGTAAGCCGGCCTGCCGTTCAACGTAAACGGTACATGCTGACGGAAAAGCAGTGCGTAGAAAGAACTATCAAAGCTTCAAAGCCCATTCCTGGAAGCTTCCCAGGGTTTCCAAAAATCACCGGTTGCGAGCTCGTTACCATGATGTGTTTGATTTTCAGACCACACAGGCCCTGCCATGACTGACTTGTGCGCGAGACTGGACATGCAAATTAAATACAGTAAACTATGTGCAAGCTGGCAACGGTACCAGACTTGCCAGATTTGACCAAATGCACCAAGATGTCTTCTTTCCCCAACCACCAGCCCATATCATTTTGCCCCCCGTCGCGTCTCATGTCCCCCATCCCCCCGTCGCCCCCTTCGTCCCCCTACAGCTCATCGGCTGCCTTCTTCCGGTAGGCCCCTGCCTTTTCGCGGGCATAGTCGGCGCCCAGCTGCACCTGGGCCTTGACCCAGTCGACCGAGTCCCAAAACGCCTGCGACGCCTTGGCGTAGAGCGCGCCGGCCGGCGAGGTCGTGCCGTAGCGGAAGTAGGTGGCCTGCTGGCGCGCAAAGGCCCGCAGCTCGTTGGGCGTGCTGCCCTGCGGCACGGGGATGCCGTAGCTGTCGAGGTAGGCCTTGACCTCGCTGTCGCTCCACGTGTCAAAGAGATTGTCCTTGGCCGCCTGCGTGATCTGCGCGAGGTACGACGACGCCGTGGCGTACTGCGCGCCGCCCGCCTTGCTGGCCGAGCTGTAGTAGGCCTTGGCCGCCTGCACGAGGTCGGCGCGCGCCGCGTCCGTCCGCGCCGCCGCCTTCTTGGCCGCCGCGTCGCCCGAGGCCGCCAGGTACGTGCGCAAATTCTCCAGCGACAGGTCGTCAAACGTCCAGGCCGTCCAGCCCGACGCCGCCTTGTGCGCGTTCTTGCGCACGAGCGCGCGCAGCTGGTCGGCGCTGGACTTGTGCGGCACCGGCACGCCGCGCGCGTCCAAAAACGCCTTGAGCCGGCTCTCCGACCACGTGTCGACCGAGTTGGCAAAGGCCGCGCGCACCGCCTCGGACACGGCGTCCGTCGCCTTGGCGTACTCGTTGCCCGCCCGCGTCGTGGCCGCGCCGAAGCTGTCCGCCACCGTGTCGCCCAGCGCCAGCGCCCGCCGCCGCCGGATCAGCGCCCGGATCTCGTCGGCCTTGCCGCCCTGCGGCACCGGGATGCCGTTCTTGTCGCAAAACTTTTTCAGGTCCGACAGGCTCCACGCGCTGAGCATCTTGTCCGAAAGCTGCTGGTACGTGCTCTCGGCCGCCTTGGCCAGCCGCGCCCGCTCGTCCTGCAGCTGCAGGTAGGCCAGGTGCGAGTTGCGCCGGACCGCGGCAATCAGCTTGTCGCGCTGTGGGCGTCAGTGGGAGGAGCAGAGAGAGGAGAAGAGCAGGACGAAAACAAGGCTGGGCTCACCGTAGAGGGCTGGGGAGCAGGGAAGCCGTAGGTGTCGAGCCAGTTCTTGAGGTCCGACTCGGACCACGTGTCGTACAGCCAGTTGCCCGGATAGCCAAAGGTCTGGTGCGACTTTTTGGCAATCGCCTCGAGGTTCTGGCGCGCGTTCTTGAGGAGCACGTCGCGCTCGCGGGGCTGGGGGACTGCATGGTGTCAGCGTGTCCGCTCAGCCGGGGTGCTGTCTGTCGACGTGCCCCGTACTCACCTGGAATGCCGTGGCGGTCGCAAAACGCCTTGAGCTGGCTGTCGGTCCACGAGTCGAGGATCCAGTCCTTGACGCTGGTGTAGGCGGTCTGCGCCTTGTCCTCGGTCTCGGACCAGGCGCTCTGCACCTGCGCGACGAGCCAGTCCTTGTCTGCCTCGGCGCCGTGCTTGGCCTCGATGCCCTTGAGCTTGAGGTACGCGGCCAGCTGCTCCGCGTCCCAGCTGGAGTATGGCGTCACGACGTGGCTGTCCCAGTTCTTCTGGACGCGGTCCGCCAGGTCCTTGCGGTCGGCCGGCGTCGGGTACGGCACGTTGTGGTCCGCGAGCCACTGCTCCAGCTCCGTCTCGTGCCACTTGTTGTACGCCGCGCGGTGCAGCCAGCTGTCGGCCATGGCGACGTCTGCCGCCAGGGCGAGGGGGAGAAGCGCCTTGAGGAGTCTCATGCTGGCGAGGAGGTTGGATGGTGTTTGGTTTTACGCTGATGTGTTGATAAAGACAGATGGCATGGATGGTAGATGGCAGAAGCAGATGGCAGAGGCAGATGGCAGAGGCAGATGGCAAAGTGAGACGTCGGCGATGAGGGGAACACAACGTCATTTATCAGACGTTGAAAGGGAGCGCTAGAATCGATCACGTCACACAGTTGGAAGGCGCGCAGGCACCGCGCCGCTGCTTTGTATCGCTGCTTCCCGGTTTGCTGATGCGGTACTTGCTGCTCCCCTTTTGGCTAGCTGGCGCTGACTGACCAAAAGGAAGGCGCGAGCTGCGAATGGCGCAACAACTCCGCCAAGATCGCTCGGCCCAACGCTGGGGAAAGGTGCTGCATCGCGCCTTCTCGATCGCAGCTGCTTTGGTGCCGCATGACGTCACCCGCCATTCCAGCCACATTCTCTGCTGCGCGTCATGTGCGTCTGGGTTTGTTTGCGCACTGCACCCTGTACGGCGTCATGACAGTCCAGTTCATGTCTGCAGGCCGACCACGACGTACGAGCAGCAGTGTCGCTGCATACATAGGCATGCATCGGTTGCGTGAGGTGCAGTTGTGCAGCATGGTGATGTCACTTTCGCCCGTATTGACACGTGACCATGCACGTGACTCTACCCCACAACGCGACAATACGAGTACACGATTTGCAGCTGTTGGTCGCGCATTGCTGTGATGCCGGAATCGTCATATTATCGCACGGCCCATTCACTGGAAGATGCTCGCCCTCGTTTGGACGTACGCATCAAACGGCCACAAGCTGTCGTCCGCCGTTTGCTTCCCCTGCGGTTGCTGCCCCGCCCTCCAGCCGTTCTGCCTCGCGCTAAGAACGGCTAGATCTGCTAAAAAAGCCTGAGGCCGTCCGCCCTAGCTTCCTCGAAATCCATGCACGACTCTGACTCCCGCGGCGTAGCCAGGGAAGGAGCGACTGGCCTCGTTGCACAACCACTCTACGACGCGGACCTACGACGCGGACTGACCTGTGATTGGCTGCTGTCATCTGCCGTCTGAGTCACCTTGCGCAAATCAGGCACGAGGCCAACCGTCTGGCGCAGCCTCGTCCGACACCTGCTCTGCCCGCGTCGCCAAGTCCACGTCGGCAACCTTTAAAAGCACATTGCCAGACCTGCCTCTTCTTGGCCTGCTCGTCAACACGCAGGAAGACGCAGCAACGAGAAGCCTTACTCTCCGGTTTACCCCCCTTTGCTCGAGCAGACACGATAACCTACACGACAACCTTTTCACCGCAGCACACGCCGACGCGAGCGCATCCCGGCCCACGCGCCGTCATGGAGGCTGCACAGACGCAGATCGAGGCCGGCGTGGCCGGCACGGCGGTGGCGGCGGCGGTTCCAGCGGAGGTTCCAGCGGCGGTTCCGGCGGCTGTGCTCCCCAAGGCGCCGTACGAGGAGCAGGACGCGCGGGAGGTGGCCGAGGTGGTGCGGACGCTGGACGAGGCGGCCAAGAACAAGAAAAAGGCGGCGCTGAGCGTGCGCAAGACGCGGTTTGCGGTGGCGGGCGGCGAGGGCGGCAGCTGCTACGTGGACTCGTGGAAGCTCAACGACTGGGACTACAAGCGGGGGGACCTGCCGACGTACGCGCGCGGGCTGTTTACGACGCGCGACCGGCAGGGGCGGGCGGCGATCGCGGTGCGCGGCTACGACAAGTTCTTCAACGTCAACGAGGTGGCGGAGACGCGGTGGGAGAGCATCGAGGCGCACACGCAGGGCCCGTACGAGCTGACGCTCAAGGAAAACGGCTGCATCATCTTTGTGGCGGGGCTGGCGGACGGCACGCTGCTGGTGTGCAGCAAGCACTCGACGGGCGGGCGCGACGACGTGGAGCTGAGCCACTCGAGCGCGGGCGAGGCGCGGCTGGAGCGGCAGCTGCAGCAGCTGGGGCGCACCAAGGCGGACCTGGCGCGGGAGCTGCACGGGCGCAACGCCACGGCGGTGGCGGAGCTGTGCGACGACGCGTTTGAGGAGCACATTTTGGCGTACGGGCCCGACAAGGCCGGGCTTTACCTGCACGGCATCAACCTCAACGTGCCCGGGTTCCGCACGTACCCGGGCGTGCTGGTGCAGGCGTTTGCGGCGGCGTGGGGCTTCCGCAAGACGGAGCTCATGGTGCTGCCGGACGTGCCGGCGGTGCGGGCCTTTCTCGAGGCCGTGGCCGAGACGGGCGCGCACGACGGGCGCGCCGTCGAGGGCTTTGTGGTGCGGTGCCGGCGGTCGGCGCAGCCCGGGCGCGCGGCGTACCAGGACTGGTTCTTCAAGTACAAGTTTGAGGAGCCGTACCTCATGTACCGGCAGTGGCGCGAGTGCACGCGGGCGCTGATTGCCGGGCGCGCGCCCAAGTACCAGAAGCACGTGGCCATCACGGAGGAGTACCTCTTGTACGCGCGCAGGCGCATCGCGGCGGACCCGCAGCTCGGGCTCGAGTTCAACAAGAACCACGGCATCATCCGGCTGCGCGAGGACTTTTTGGCGTTTAAGCAGCTGGCCGGCGCCGACGCGGCCAACTGGGACGCCTTGTACGGCGGCGACAGCGGCAACAACAACGGCAGGGCCGAGGTCACCAAGGACGTGATCCTGGTGCCGATTGCGACGATTGGCTGCGGCAAGACGACGCTGGCGCTGGCGCTGGCCGGGCTGTTTGGCTACGGGCACGTGCAGAACGACAACATTACGGGCACGAAGCGGCCGCCGCGGTTCACGCGCATGGTGCTGGAGGCGCTGCAGACGCACGCGGCGGTGGTGGCGGACCGCAACAACGCGCAGCGGCACGAGCGCAAGCAGCTGCTGCACGACGTGCGGCACATGCACCTGGGGGCGACGGTGGTGGCGCTCAACTTTGAGCACGACGACGTGGAGGCGGTGCGGGCGGTGACGCGGGCGCGCGTGTTTGCGCGCGGCGACAACCACCAGACGATCCACGCGGCGTCGGCGCAGGACAAGGTGGTGGGCATCATGGAGGGCTTCCTCCACCGCTTCGAGCGGCTGGACCTGTCGCGCGCGCCCGACAACGGCTTTGACGCCGTCATCGACCTCAGCCCGACGGCCGGCAGCCGCGCGAACCTCGAGACCATTGTGCAGCAGCTGCACCGGCTGTACCCGGGCCTCGTGCCGGCGGTGCCGTCGGCGGCGGCGCTGGACGCGGCCGTCGCGGCGGCCATTGCGGGCAACAACCCGACGCTGCGCCACGACCTGGCGGACCGCAGCCGGAGCAAGAGGCCGGCCGGGCCCGGGCCGGCGGCCACGCCGAGCGCGGCGCCCAAGAAGAAGCCGCTCGAGTACATGGGCGTGCACGTGGCGGCCAAGGACGTGGTGGCGCAGCTGGACCGCACGTTTGGCGGGCAGCCGGCGGCTGTGGCGCGCTTCTACCGGCAGCTGCAGCAGACGCGGCGCGTGCAGGCGGCGTTTCACGTGACGCTGATGCACCGCGCCGGCGCCCGCGACCGGCCGCAGCTGTGGGACCGCTACGTGAAGCTGCACGCGGACGCCGAGGCGGCGGCGGCGGCGGCGTCCTCCGAGGGGGCCGAGGCGCCCTCGGCACCCCCCGCGGTGGGCGAGGTCGACGTGGAGCTGGAGCGGGTCGTGTTTGACAGCCGGCTGATGGCGCTCGTGGTGCGGCTGGTGGGCAAGGCGGGCGCGGACGCGGACGAGGACGAGTGGCCGTGCGCCAACAAGGTGTCGCACATTACGGTGGGCACGCGCGACGACGGCGTCAAGCCCAAGGAGAGCAACGACCTGCTGGCGCGGTGGCTGCTCGAGGGCAGCACGGCGCAGAACGGCATCACGGACGTGGTGGTCGAGGGCAAGCCGCATCTGGCGGGGGTGGTGCGCGGCGTCCTGTCGCGGTGACGGTATACCGGAGAGCATAAAAAGGATAAGAGCATAAAAGCAGAGCATAAATCAAATCTGAATTCATCTGCCCCGGTACCTTAGCATCCGTTCAAAATGCCCCCCTTTTCTTTACCCCCCCCCCCTCCCCCCCCCCTACGCTGCGCCCGGCTTGATCTGGTGGGTGGCCTCGACAAAGAGCTTCCACTGGCGACGCGCCTCGCCGCTGGTGAGGGCCAGGCGGGCCAGGCGCACGCCCTCCTTCCAGCGCAGGCCGCCGGGCCCGCGCTCGGCGACGACGGCGGTGTCCTCGGCGGCGCCGGGGCTCGCGGGCTCGGTCAGGCCGGCGACGGCCATGAGCGCGGCCGTGTTGATGAGCACAAACGAGAGCAGCGGGTCGTCGGGCGGGCGCTGGTTGTCGAGGATCTGGGCCATGGTGGCGGCGTTCTCGGCGGGCGCGCGGCCGGGCGACACGGCGCTGAGCGGGCTGGCGGCGACGCCAAAGTCGGCGGGTGTCAGCTGGAAGGCGTCGACGGCGACGTCCGCGTCGGCGCCGGCGTCGGCGTCCGCGTGCAGCCGCCAGCAAAACGTGGGCCCGGCAATGGAGATCTCGTCGAGCTCCTCGGCGCCGCAGACGACCATGGCCTTGCGGGCGCCGGTCATGCGCAGGGCGTCGGCGAAGACGGGCCCGAGCTCGCGGCGCGCGACGCCGACGACGCGCGCCTCGAGCGGCGAGGGCGCGCCCGGCGCGGCGCGCACGTCGACGGGGTTGGCCAGCGGGCCCAGCAGGTTGAAGAGCGTGCGCCAGGGCAGCTGCTTGCGGATGGGCGCCACGTGACGCATGCCCGGGTGGAAGACGGGGGCAAACAGAAAGGCGTAGTTGGTGGCGGCGTAGAGCGCGGGCAGCGTGGCCGGCTCGATAAAGGCCAGGTCGGCCACGAGGTCGGTCGTCTCGTTCTCAATGTCGCCCGGGTGGCGCAGGTTGGCCAGCAGGTCGGCCGAGCCCGACCGGCTCGTCGACGCGCGGTTGCCGTGCTTGGCCAGGCGCAGGAACGCCGACGCCACAATGGACGCCGCCGTCGACACGTTGAACGTGTTGTGCGAGTCGCCGCCCGTGCCCACAATGTCGCACAGCCCGCCGCCGTACTGGCCGCGCCGCAGCGGCTTCGCGGCCGCGATCCGGAGCAGCGGCGCCGGGTCCACGCGCGCGGCCGCGCGGCGCATGCGGTCGGCGCACGCGGCCATGACGTCGGCGCGCCGGTCGAGGCCGGTAAAGTGCAGGCACAGCAGCAGCGCGCCGGCCTGCACGTCCGACACGCGGTTCGTGAAGAAGAGCGCCACGGCGTCGGCAATCTCGTCGGCCGAGGGCGCCCCCGTGCTGGGGAGCGGCCACAGCCGGCCGAGGATCGGCTTGATGTCGACCACGTCGGTGTTGGAAGCCATGGTGTGTGTGACAACGTGTGCCAAAGGGCAGAAATGAACACGAAATGAACACAAGAAGCGTCCAGGAAGAAAGGAAGAAAAAAAGGAAGAGAAAAAAAAAGAGAAAAAAAGAAAGAGAGAGGAGGAGGAAGAGGACTCCGCCGTGATATCCTCTCCGTCCCTTCGATGGCGCGTCCTCGTGCTGAGCTGTGTCGTACAACAGAATCCGCTCGAGCCAGGACAAACAAACCCGGCCGTCTGACACCACGACGAGTGCCAACACGAGGTCGTCGCGGCGCCGGATTGGGCTTCAATAGCCGATGCAGAGTCAGTGGCGGTGAAGGACGGCAGTATTCTGTCTGAGCAGTGGGTCTGGGATCAATAGCGCGCTGATTGGCCGCTTGGCCGGATTGAATATTTTTGAAGCGCCGGAAAGCGTTCACCATCCGAGACGACGCCCACACGACCACCGCAGCGACTCGCCCTCCGTCGCGATGCCGGCACGACTCCCGCCCCCCCGCCTGGCGCGCCCGCTCGGGCGGTGCGTGTCCAGCCCAGCGTGCTGCCGAGCCAGCAGCTTTGCGATCCTGTCCTCCCCCTCCCCCCCTCCTCGAACAAGGCCCGCCCGGCCCGGCGCCGGCCTGCACACGAGCGCGAGCCGGCGCGCCGCCGCGCCCCCCGACATGCAGCTGCGGCTGCCGGCCGACTACGTGCCGCCCACGCAGCCCATCAGCGCCAAGGCGCCGGCCGCGCGCAAGTCGCAGCTGCTGCGCACGTACACGTCGCTGCTGCGCACGACGCCGCTGATGCTCTTCTTCCAGCACAACAACCTGACGGGCACGGAGTGGGCGGCGCTGCGGCGCGAGCTGAGCCTGGCGCTGGGCCGCGTGGCCGCCGAGCAGCAGCAGCAGCAGCCGGCCGGCTTTGCCGACAACATCCGCATGCAGGTGGTGCGCACGAGCATGTTTGACGTGGCGCTGCGCATCACCGAGTTCTACGACGCGGCGGCGGTCACGCCCGCGGCGACGGCGGCCGCCCTGGCGGCGCACGGCCGCGCCGGCCGCGGCAAGCCCGGCGCCGTGTACAGCCACGACCTCTCGCACGCCGCCCACGCGGCCGTGCGGCAGGCCGCCGCCGACGGCCGCGCCAGCGCAGACCGCTCCGTCTACGGCCAGCTGCAGCCGCTGCTCGTCGGCCCGCTGGCCGTGCTGGCCTTCCCCGGCGTGTCGCCGGCGCACCTGGCCGCCGCGCTCGCCGTCCTGGCCCCCAGCGCGCCCGCCTTCCCGGCGCCCTCCCGCCGCAAGAGCCCCGGCTACCACGAGCCCGTCGTCCAGAGCGCCCTGCAGAAGCTGCTGCTCGTCGGCGGCCGCGTCGAGGGCAAGGCCTTTGACCTCGACGGCGTGCGCTGGGTCGGCGCCATCCAGGGCGGCCGCGCCGGCCTGCAGGCCCAGCTGGTGCACCTGCTGCAGAGCGCCGGCATGGGCCTGGCGGGCGCCCTCGAGGGCGCCGGCAAGAGCCTGTGGCTGACCATGGAGAGCCGCCGGACGCAGCTGGAGGACGGCGGCAAGGAGGCCGAGGCGTAGGTGCAGGACGTGTGTGCCGCGTCTGCGGAAGTGTGCAATGTACGATTCTATCTCCGTGTAAAGCGATCATGAAGGCTGTGAGGTTAAACAGTGGACATAACAGTGCACGTACGTATAACAGTGCAGGACAGTGCGTAATTGCACTGTCGAATACTGTGCTGCCTTGAGTGGGTCCATTTACGTGCACTGCGCGTTGAGCTTCATCTGCCTCAGCGTCGTCATCACCTCGACAGCATCAACATCGACACCCACGCCTCATGGACTTTGCGCCGTACCAGTCGTCGCCGCCGGAGCACGAGCGCGTCACGTCGCCGCCGGCCGGCAACACGGCGTCGCCGCGCGCGTCCCTCGAGCGACGGCCCTTTTCGCCCCGGCAGGCCGCGGCCCCGAACAAGAGCACGGCGAGCCCGCCGCCGCTGCAGCACCCGCAGCCGCAGCGGCGCTGGTCCAACGGCCTGCCGAGCCCGTCGTACTTTTCGTACCAGCAGGGCGGCGCCGGCGCCGGCGCCGCCTACAACGACCTCGAGGGCGGCGCCGCCGGCTCGCCCGACGTGCTGTACGACGGCGGCCGCGACGGCGTCATCAGCGAGTTCGACACGAGCCTGGGCCTGCGCCTCGACTACGAGGCCTGCATGGCCTACCTGCTTCTGCCGCCGCTGGGGTCCATCCTGCTGCTGGTCCTCGAGCGCAAGAGCGACTATGTGCGGTAAGCCCTCCCCCGACCCCCCCTCCTCCTTTCTTACAAAAAACATTCCCTGCTAACGCATCCGCTGCAGCTTCCACGCGTGGCAGGGCAGCCTGGCGTTCACCCTCATGATCGTCCTGCACCTGCTGCTGCACCGCTCCTCGCTCCTCAGCTGGGTCGTCTTTCTGGCGGACCTGGGGCTGATGGGCTGGCTGGCGCTCAACGCGTACCGCGACGCCGACACGCTGGACAGGTAGGTCGCCCGCCTCTGGTTGGTTCTTGGCTGGCTTTCTGACGCTGCTAGATACGAGCTGCCCTACATTGGCGCCATTGCCAGCCGGATTGTCGACGACGAGTAGCCGTTGTCCGAGAGTGCGTAGTTGCATTGTGGACCTAATACCTGCTTTGGCCTGTTTAATTTATCAGTGTTTTGTCTGTATTTCTGTTTTTCTGTTTTTTTGTCTTTCTGTATTTCTGTCTTTCTCGTTGTTCTGCTGTTGTTCTGCTGTCGTTCTGTTTCTGCAGCTGGCGTTTAGGAATTCTTTACCCGGACAATCGTCTTTTTCGCCATAGAGCCCTGTAGCAATCACAACGTCGTTGTCAACTCGTCAGCACGTAACGCTCGTCAACGTAAAACATTCGTTAACCAAACGCCCATTCTGTACCCGTATAGTCACGTGACTGCTTAGTCATCCAGGCCGGGTGACGCGCGACTCGCCTGCCTTGCCAGCTAAGGCGAAGCTTCACAGCCAACTTCCATCCCCATCCACGCACCTCCACGCACCTCCACGCAACGCAACGCTGCACACCGCAGCCACGACCTCCCGGCGCATCTCCTTTACCAGCTCACAGCCTTGACAGCTCACAGCCTTGTCAACTACCCTCCTCTCGCCTCGTTCGCTGTCCCACCGCCACCATGTCCACGCTCGAAGAGCTCGACGACATTGAGCGCCACGAGCGCGAGGACAAGGACGACAAGAAGGATGCCGGCGACGAGCAGCCCGGAAAGGGCGGCAGCGGCAGCGGCGACGCCGACATGGAGGACGCGGAGCCCGAAGAGGACGACGTGCTGGACGAGGAGATTCTCAGCCTGAGCACAATGGAGATTGCCACGCGCCGGAGGCTGCTGGAGAACGAGTCGCGGATCATGCGCAGCGAGTTCCAGCGGCTGTCGCACGAGCGGGCGACGATGACGGAGAAGATCAAGGACAACCAGGACAAGATTGCCAACAACCGGCAGCTGCCGTACCTCGTGGGCAACGTGGTGGAGCTGCTGGACCTGGACCCGACGGCCGAGTCGTCCGAGGAGGGCGCCAACATTGACCTGGACGCGACGCGCGTGGGCAAGTCGGCCGTGATCAAGACGTCGACGCGGCAGACCATTTTCCTGCCGCTCATCGGCCTCGTCGACCCCGAGACGCTCAAGCCGGGCGACCTGATTGGCGTCAACAAGGACTCGTACCTGATCCTCGACACGCTGCCGGCCGAGTACGACAGCCGCGTCAAGGCCATGGAGGTCGACGAGAAGCCGACGGAAAAGTACAGCGACGTCGGCGGCCTGGACAAGCAGATCGAGGAGCTGGTCGAGGCCATTGTGTGGCCCATGAAGGAGGCCGAGCGCTTCAAGAAGATTGGCATCAAGGCGCCAAAGGGTGTGTCTCTCTCTCTCTCTCTTTTTCTCGTCTCTCTTTTTTTTTCTTTTTTTCTTTCCCCCTAACAAACAGGCGCCCTCATGTACGGCCCCCCCGGCACCGGCAAGACGCTGCTGGCGCGCGCGTGCGCGGCGCAGACCGACGCCACTTTTCTCAAGCTGGCCGGCCCGCAGCTCGTGCAAATGTTCATCGGCGACGGCGCCAAGCTCGTGCGCGACTGCTTTGCGCTCGCCAAGGAAAAGGCGCCCGCCATCATCTTCATCGACGAGCTCGACGCCGTCGGCACCAAGCGCTTCGACTCGGAAAAGTCGGGCGACCGCGAGGTCCAGCGCACCATGCTCGAGCTGCTCAACCAGCTCGACGGCTTCGCCTCCGACGACCGCATCAAGGTGCTCGCCGCCACCAACCGCGTCGACGTGCTCGACCCGGCCCTGCTGCGCTCCGGCCGCCTCGACCGCAAGATCGAGTTCCCCCTGCCAAACGAGGAGGCCCGCGCCCAGATCCTCAAGATCCACAGCCGCAAGATGAAGGTCAGCGCCGCCGTCAACTGGGGCGAGCTGGCCCGCAGCACCGACGAGTTTGGCGGCGCCATGCTCAAGGCCGTGTGCGTCGAGGCCGGCATGATTGCCCTGCGCATGGGCAAGAACCAGATCAGCCACGAGCACTACGTCGACGCCATTGCCGAGGTGCAGGCGAAGAAGAAGGATGTACGTTTTTTCCTTTTTTTTCTCCTTTTTTCCTTTTTTTTTTCTTTCTTCTTTTTTTTTTCCTTTTCCAGCTAACGTCTTTTCAGACTGTCAACTTTTACGCATAAGCCTGCCGCTCGACCTCGGCGGCGGTGCGCATGGCCAGAAGCTGGAAAGAAAGGAAGAGGCAGGCATTTTTTCTGTACAGAGGCTGCTACGGCATTCATTCGGGCGTCAACAGTAGAAAGCAATACGTCACTATCCTGCGGCCCAACCTGTTTTGTGAAAACGTATTGCGTGAGCTGAGCCGCTGGTCAGACGCAAATGTAGAGCGACCAGCAGAAGCCGGGATGTCAAGAAACACATTAAAAAAGTAGAGTTGACTAAAAAGGGAATAAAAAGGGCACAAAGGCAGGGGCCTCATCCCCCTTTTGAGCGGCCTCATCCCCCCTTTGACGGTGCCACCTCCTCTGGCAGTGCCTCGGGCACCGCGCTGCGCGTGTCCGACGCCGTCCGGAACGCCAGCCCCAGAATCCCGCTGCCGTCGGTGCTGTCGCCGGCGCCGCACGTCCTGTCCGTAGCTGCAGAGACTCCGCCGCCCGCGCCGGCCACCGCCAGGACGGCTGCTGTCGACGGTGCTCTGTCGGGCGCCGTCTCCGCCAGCAGGCCGGCCGGGATGCCCGTGTAGGGCCGTGCTGCCACGGACGCGGGCATAGACGACAACGACGACGACAACGACGCCGCCGCCGCCGGCGGAACGCGGGGACTGCTCAGCATCCTCCGCGGAAGCGCGCCGGCGCCCTGCCGCAGAATGAGCTGGCTGCGCAGGCTGGCCTCGGTCAGGAAGAAGCCGTCGTCGCCGCCGCCGCCGTCGTCCTCGCCGTCGTCGACTTCCAGCAGGTCGACTGCGCCGGCCCGAGGCGCGCAGAGGGCCCGCTGCACCGGCTGCGTCGTCTGTGCGGGCGCCGCCACGACGGAGGGTGCGGTGTCATCCTGAAGGACGGGCAGGGTCGCTATCGCTGCCGCTGTCGGTGCCGCTGTCGGTGCCTTGTCCGGCAGCTCCTGTTTCTGTCGGTCCTGCTCCTTTTTCTCCTTTTCCTCCTTTTCCTTCTCCTGGACCAGCCGGGCCATCTCCGCCTCGATCGCGGCGGACACCTCGCCGAGCCAGCCGAGGACGCGGGCCGCGCCCGCCCAGTTGCCGTCCAGCAGCAGTCGGTCGGACAGGTCCTCGAGCCCGCTGATGGCCTGGCCGAGCGTGCTGTCGAGCGCGCGCGTGAACGCGGGGTCGACGACCGTGCGCGTGTCCGCGGCGCGCAGCAGCGGCGGTGCCTTGGCGCGCGCGTAGACGCCGGGCGTCGCCGTCATCGCCGCCGCGGCCGCGGCCGATGCTGCGACGGCCGACGCGGCGCGGCCCGGCTTCGTGGCGCGGTGGAAGCTGTAGCGGCTGGCCACGACGTCGCGGTAGAGCGCCATGAGGGCGCGCTGGGCCTCGCTGTCGTAAAAGACGTGCGACGCCTTCTTGGGGCGCGTGCTGCGCACGGGCGGCCGCAGGTCCGAGGCAAACACGGAGCGCCGCCGCTTGCTGCCGGGCGGCGACGCCGGCGGCGGCACGACAATCAGCGCGCGGTGTGCCCCGGCGGCGCCCGCGATCTGGGGCGGCGTGGCCGGACGCGGCGCCGTCTCGTCGGCGGCCACGGCGGCCTGCTGGTCGGGCTCCTCGGCAGCCGTCTCCACGGGCGGCGGCGTGGCCCCCCGGCCCGCCTCCGCCTCCGCCTCCGCCTCCGCCGCAGGACGCGTCCAGTCGTACACGCCGTCGTCGGCGGCGCCCTGGTCGAGCAGGATCTGCGAAAAGAGGCCGCGCAGGTAGTCGTAGTCGGGGTCTTGGTCAAACGCCAGGCCGCGCGTGTAGGCCATGTAGTGCGCCAGCCCGGGCGGCAGGCCGCGGCACAGGTCCTCGATGGTGGTGGCCAGCTTTTTCTCGCACATGGGGTCGTGGCGGGCGTCGTGGCGGGCGTCCGGGCGGGCGTCCGGGCGGGCGTCGGGCGGCGGCGGCTTGACGCCCTGCCACGGCAGGCTGCCGCGCGCAAAGTAGACAAAGACGTGGCCCAGCGCCTCGAGGTCGTCGCGCCGCGACTGGTTGCGGCGGCAGTGGGCGTTGATGCTCATGTAGCGCGCGGTCCCCGAGAGCGACTGGGCGTCGCCGCTGGCCACGTGCTGGTTCGTGTCGGGGTCGCGGTAGGCCTTGGCCATGCCGTAGTCGATGAGGTGCACCGCGGCGGCCGCGGCCGTGCCGGGCAGGCCCATGAGAAAGTTCTCCGGCTTGACGTCGCGGTAGATGAGGCCCTGGCGGTGGAGCGTCTCGATCCTGGTGATCTGTGCGGTCAGCAGAGCGCTCAAAATGCAGAAATGCACAGATGCACAGGCGGCAGACCATTTGCTTGGCCAGCAGCGCGACGGTCTTGAGGGAAAAGCGCCGGCCGCAGTCCTGGAAGAGGCTCTCCAGCGAGGGCCCGAGCAGGTCCATCACCAGGACCTTGTGAAAGTCCACCTCTGCATAGGTGTAGATCCGGGGGATGCCCGCTGTCACGTTAGAGCTGCGGCTGGGACGTGCGGAGGGGGGGGGGGGGGACACGTACGGCAGTGGTCCAGCTTCTTGTACATGCGAAACTCGTTGCGCAGCTGTGTGGCGTCGTTTCGTCGCAGTTCCTTTGCGCACGTGTCAGCGAGTCGTCGTCACAGGGGCCGTCGCGGGCTCCATACAAACTTGGCGGCGACCGGCCGGCCGTCGGCCTCCGTCGGCCCCGCCAGCAGCTCGCCGCGGAACACGACGCAGAACGTGCCGACGCCGACGCGCTCGCCCAGGCGCAGCTGCACCTGCTCGGCCGCCGTGCCGATCTGCTCGACGGAGCCCTGGCTCTGCGCCAGGGCCCGCTGCCGCGCCGCGAGCTGCTCCTTGGTCTGCAGCCGCGCCGCAAAGCCGGAGACGGCGCCGGCGAGGTCCCGGAGGGCGCCGAGCGCGCTGGCGTAGACGTCGGCCGGGGCGCCCGGGCCGGGGCGGCCGCCCAGGCCGGCCAGGCCAGTTAGACCGGCAGCGCGTGTAGGGCCCGCGCCCGGGCGCCTGTTCCAGCCGGCGGCGGCCATCCTGGCGCGTGCTGTCGAAGCGAGCCGATGTCGGCCGTGTCGTCTCTGTGGTCTCTTTTGTCTCTTCTGCCTCGGCCGTTTGCTGCCGTGCGCCAAAGCCGCCTCGTTTCGGCGGGGTGCCGTTAAGCGTCTGCCTGTCGCTGCTGGCGTTGCCGGCGCGAGGGATGACGTGGAGTGAGGGGTGGCCTGTTGGGCGATGACACCTGGGGCAACAAAGAAGCCAAGCAAGGCGCTGCCAGGGGCGAGAAGAGGTAGGATCGAGAAGAGGGCAAATCAAACGACAAAGCAAAACGACAAAGCAAAACGGCAAAGCAAAACGGCAAAGCAAACGACAAAGCAAACGACAAAGCAAAACGACAGCAATACAGTATAAAAAGAAAGCCAACGGCAAACAGCGCCAGGAGACGCGGCGGCAACGGGCCGCAGGAATTAGGGCTGCTGTCAATTTCGGCGAGCCCAGACCCTGTCCGTCGTATTCTGCTGCCGTTTGTCACTATTTGTGGCCTGGCCGTATTTCGAGGTTTCCCGGGCCCCTTGTCTTTTCTTTGCTTCTTTTGTTGCTCCTTGGTCCTGCAGGCCAGGCCTCGAGGCTTTTCATGGCGGGATGAGGCGATGCCGAGAGGATGGGCACAGCCAGAACAACCAAGCGATCAGAGGACCAGAGCAGCAAGAATCCGATCACAGAATCAGAGGGAATCGAGAGGATGCTGCAGCGACGCTAATGCGGCTGCCAATGGCCGATGGTGCAAGCTTCCGCTGTGCATCCCACAGAGCCGAGATGGAGGGGCGGAATGAGCCAGTCCCATTGCACAGCCGACATGCCATGGAAGCTGCGCGGCCTGGTCAATCGTCTTGGGGACGAGTGAGAAGAGCGAGAAAAGCACGGCGCGGAAGGGCGGGGGGGCGGGCAGAGAGCAGAGGCCAACGACCATGGCAGAGCCCTGGCACGATCGAGTGCACGCACGGCCTGGCCGGATGCTGTATCGGACAGGGCAGCATCTGGAAAAGAACCTGCACCCGGCACAGCGCAGGCGTCGTACAATGTGCGACGGCAAGCAGCAAGATACGGAGCAAGATGCATGGGCCGCATGCGGCAAGCAGCAGTGTTCCGTATCTCGTGTCCTGGTCGGAAATGTCCAACCCAGCTGTGTGGTCCCCACCCTCCTCTCAGAAGACGCCCCGTCTCGTCTGCTCTCGTCGCTCGAGCTGCTCGACGAGGAGGGAAACTCTGGTGGGGTGCTTTCCGAGATGGGCATCGGTCAGGAGCGCTGCGACGGGAGGACGCGTGCTGCCTGTGCCGCGGAGCAGCAGCGACAATCTGCCGCCGTCTTTGGCGCGGGGATGCCCTGTCCGGCGAGCTCCGTGGGGGTGCATGTTGCGTGGTTGCGTTGCATCGCTGCAGTTAAGATTGAGGTTGATTTTAGGTTTGCAATTTCATCAGACGGAAGGAGCGACACGTTGCGTGTGTTCTCGTAAGGGAAAGAGCACGTCTAGAAGGGAAGGCGCGGCCCAAGGCACAGGACTTCCATTCTTGAAGCACATTTCAAGCAAGTGTTTTTCCTGTTCTTTTGTCGCAGCATGCTACGTCAAGTGATTTGGAATAAATACAAGGTACAGAGTAATACGAGTACTGCTCCAGAGGCCTCTTTTGTTTTTTTTTTGAAAAGGGCGCCAAGCAAACCCTGTTTGCACTTCGACGCCCACCTGCGGCTCGGACACCACTGCCATGGACGGCACTCGCTCCAACGTCTTGGTGAAGCGACGTGGCACGGCCACGACCAAGACCCTGGCGTCTGTCTGACGACGGAACGTCGAGCGATCCAGAGACCTGGCGCTGGGACGCGCATCAGGGATACCAGGGACAAGACGTGGGAAGCACAGAAAGAAGCCGTGGAGGCCGTGGAGCGTCGTGGAGGTTGCCGGCTTTGTGCAGGCGGCGTGTGTGCAGCTTTGGACGCCAGAGTTGTCAGAGTACAGTGGCGCCTTCAGAAAGCCCCTCCAGTACGGCTGCTCGTTTTGCACGTCTACGCGTGGTGGCCGCTGCCGGCGTCTGTCGATCCCGACGTGCCCGTGCTCTCCACGAAAAGGAGCGTGGCCAAAAATAACTCTTCTGGCTGGTCTGTCGGATGGGGACGGCCATGGAAACGCATCCCGAACGCGACGGAACCGCAGGCCCTCGGTGTCGTCCTGCATATCCTGCTTCCTGCACCTCTTGTTCCACAGCCGACAGAGTCATGCGGGCGGCGTCCTCAGCCCCCTCCTGGTGCGTGTGCGTGTTCCGCGCCCGTCTCGCCGGATGCGTCCGCTCGTGCAGGCGCTCCACGTCATGACGCAGCTGGGGCGACAGTGTCGGGAAAGCAGGCTCCATGCTCGGTATGTAAGCATCAGTCAGGCTGCCTCTTACTGCCTCTTCTCTGTCTCTTCTTTCGCCATCCCACCCGTCCGTGGAAGATGCTGTGCTGCCTGAGGGGACGTTTGGGAGGCAATGTCAATTGAGCAGGCGGCAGTGATATGCCAGTCCGGTATAATCCACAATTGTCGTCCGTGTTGGCCGTAGGATTCTACAATTTGTAAAAGGACTACTTTATTTTTATTTATTTTATCTATTTATTTTATAATATTTGTATTTATATTTATTTACTTGTTTTCTATTCATTCAACATAGCTCGGGACTAGTACAAAACCCGTCTTCCGACACGCAATAATAAAAATGCAAATGAAAAACCAAGAAAGCCCAAACACTCTACAAAGACCAGTCTGCCGTGATAATCTCATCATTATTGCTGGTACAATATACTTATTAAATAAGTCTTGTAGAAGAGGACCCACAAATCGCCATCAAAGTCGCCCCGCACTGTAATTTTTTCTGTCGAGCTGCCAGCGACAACAGCCATCACGCACAACATGGCACCCAACCCGTACATTCTGGCGGCGGACAACAGCCCTGCGCTGCTGCCGCTGCTGCGCGCCAACCCGGAGCTGGCCAAGGAGCAGGACGAGCACGGCTACTCGCTGATCCACGCGGCCGCCAGCTACAACCACCTCGACCTGCTGCGCGCGCTCGTCCAGGAGCTGCGGGTGCCCGTGGACCTGCGCGACGAGGACAACGAGACGGCCCTGTTTGTGGTGGAGACGGTGGAGGCGGCGCGGTGCCTGGTCGAGGAGCTCGGGCTCGACCCGACGCTGACGGGCGACGACGGCCTGACGGCGGCCGAGAAGATTGCCGGCGAGGCCGAGTTCCCGCTCGTGGCCGAGTACCTGGCGGGCCTGCAGTCGGTGCTCGCCGCGGCCGACGCGGTGCTGGTGGAGGGCGCGCTGCCGCCGCCGCCCTCGGGCATGCGCGTGACCATGGGCACGATGCCGGGGGCGCCGGCCGCAGCCGGGGATGCCGAGGGCGGCGCAGCAGACGACGGCGCGCCGGACCCCGCGCTGCGGCGCCGCATCGAGGAGCTCGCCGCGCGGCCCGACTTTCACACGGAGCAGGGCCAGGCCGAGCTGCGGCAGCTCGTGGAGGACGCCGTCCTGGGCCAGGACCTGGCCGAGGAGCGCAGCGTGCGGCCGCGCCAGGCGTAGAGGTTTCTTTCTCTCTGTCTTCTTCGTCTCTTTTTCTTCTTCTTCTTCTCTTTTCTGCACAACACGGCACCGCTCACTCCTGGCTGCGTACCTCCCAGAGCAGAAACTCGCGCGGCGCGTCGGCAGGCCGGAAATACGTGCACTCGGCACTGCTGCCGGAGAGGCCCTTGGATGCGGCAAAGCCCGACACGCTCATGGCGAGCCACGCGTCGCGGGCCGACGCGGGCGGCGCGGCCGCGAGGACGTCGAGCAGCGTCTGGCACGCCCACGTCGGCGAGAAGAACCCGCGCCAGCGGAGGGTGCAGACGCCGCCGGCCGGCGGGGACGCTGCGGCGTCTGCGGCGCCGGGCGCCGCAGGCACCTGGTAGCGGCTCAGGTACGGGTCGACGCGGTCGGCCGCGTCGACGCGGGGGCTGCCGAGACGCACCAGAGACAGCCACTCGTACAGCTCGACGACGGCCTCTTCCGCTGCGAGCGGGTCGCTGCCGGGGCCGTCGTCCTCGAGCAGGCTGGCAGGACGGCCGAGCGGCGGAAGCGCGACGCTTGTGCTCTGCACGACCGCGGGCTCCGCGGTGACCCACGTCGGGCCAAAGGCGGCCAGGGGGTCCGGGTCGGGAGCTGGGGTCAGTCAGAGGATGTAGAATAGACGCAGAAATAAAGTGAATACAAAAAATCCGCCGCCACTCACTGTCAAACATGCTGCAAAAGAGCCACGCCACGGGCGCGGCAAACACGGTCCGGCACGCGTGGAGCAGCCGGTCAAAGCCGCTCTTGCCGGGCCACATGGCCCTCTCGTTGAGGTCGAGCTCGACAACCCACCGCGCCCGCAGGCCGCGCCCGCCCTTGGCGCCGTGCGGGCGGCCCACGAGGCCGGCGCGCTCGTACGCCTCGCGCTCGAGGTGCAGCGTCAGCCGCCCGTCGCGCAGCGCAAACACATTGTCCTGGCCCGGCCGGCCCGCGGACAGCATCAGCACGTGGCCGGCCTTGACGTATTCCGTAAAGAAGGCGCCCTGCAGCACCTGGCCGAGGGCCATGGACACGCGCGCGTACCGCGGCGGCGGCCGGCCCGGCGCGCGCTGCGCCAGCTGCAGCTGCTGCCGCACCGCGTCGGCGCAGGCCTGCGGCACCACGAGGTCGACCTGGCTCACAAAGCCGAGCGCCTGGATGCTCGACCAGGGCTTCCTGAGCCGCCCGGCCGGCGCCGGCGCCGTCGCCGAACGAGACGACGGCCGGGGAACGCCCGCAATGGCCGGCGGCTGGGCCGGGTCGATGCGGCCCATGACGCCGTGCGAGAAGTAGCACGTGGCCGTCTGGAAGACGGACGGCTGCGGCGAGAACGGCAGCATGGCGACGGTGTATGTGTGTGTGTGCAGCGTCGACAATCGTCGGGATTAGTCAGTTGCCGCTGCGGGCAAGCGCGTCCGTTGGTAAAGGGCTGAGAGGAAGGCGCCGCCCGCGATGCTCCTGCCTCAGTTTTTTTCCGAGCCCCACTAAAAAAGGTTCAACGTCAAAGTCAACGTCAACGTCACGCCTGCTCGACAGCCTGCACGCACGGAATGCGTCCCGTCTGCCCTCGCCATGGAGTACCTCGTGCGCTTCAGCCAGTCGCACGAGTCGTTTCGCCTCGCCGAGATCCAGGCCCTGGCCACGCTCGAGAACATTGCGCTCGAGGTCGTGTCATATATTGAGGATGTGAGTTTCTTTTTTTTTTTCTTTTCTTTTCTATTTTTTTTTTCCTTCTTTTTTTCCCCTTGTTTGTTTCGTTGTTTCTTCTTCTTTCTTTTCCATCGTACTAACCCCGCCAGTCCCCCTTCTGCGTCGTGCGCGTGGCCGACGACGACGCCGCCGCGCGGCTCGTCCGCCGGTCTCTGCTCGCCCAGTCCATCCACAGCCTCTGGGGCACGGCCGAGACGCTGCCGGCCTTTTACGAGGACATCCGCCGGCGCGCGGCGCCGCTGTGGCCGCCCTATGTCAAGGCCTCGTTCAAGCTCGAGTCCGACGCGTTCCAGGGCAAGCGCAGCAGCAAGGACCGCGTCGCGCTCTTTGACAGCTTCGGCGCGGTGCTGCCGCTCGACGGCGCCATTGACATGAAGCACCCCGACGTGCTGCTGACCGTCTTTGAGCACTGGGCCTGGGGGTCGGTGCAGAAGAAGCTGCCCGACCCGGAGCGCTACTACCTGGGCCGCTTCGTGGCCGGCACCGCGCGCGACGCCAGCCTGGCCTTTGACCTCAAGAAGCGGCGCTACATTGCCACGACCAGCATGGACGCCGAGCTGTCGCTGCTGACTGCCAACCTGGCCCTGGCCGCGCCCGGCAAGCTGTTCTACGACCCCTTTGTCGGCACCGGCAGCTTCCCGCTGGCCGCCGCGCACTGGGGCGCCACCGCCTGGGGCAGCGACATTGACGGGCGCGCCGTGCGCGGGTCCGCCGCCGGCGTCAACGGCGCCGGCGGCAGCGGCGGCAGCCGCTCCGGCCGCAGCGACGTGCGCGGCAACTTTGAGCAGTACGGGCTGCTGCCGGCGTTTGGCGACGTCTTCACCGCCGACCTCACCCACATCCCGCTGCGCACCGCCGGCGCCGGCCGCAACCGCTGGATCGACGGCATCGTCTGCGACCCGCCCTACGGCGTGCGCGAGGGGCCGCGCGTGCTGGGCGTGCGGAACCCCGACAAGAAGCCGTGGGCCGTCGAGGTCGGCAAGACCATGTACAAGTGAGTGCTGTCCGTGCCGTGCCCGGCTCCGTCTGCTGACGCTGACTGACGCTGGCGCTGCTGCCAGGGACCCGCTGTTCATCCCGCCAAAACAGCCCTACAGCTTCCTGGCCCTGCTCAACGACCTGATGCGCTTTGCCGCCGACACGCTGGTCGACGACGGCCGCCTCAGCTTCTGGATGCCCACGGCCAACGACCAGGCCCTCGAGCTGCCCGTCCCGACGCACCCCTGCCTCGCCCTCGTGTCTGTCTGCACGCAGGTCTTTAACAAATGTATGCCCCGTTCTCCCCACTGCCATTCTCCCTGCATTCTCCCTGCCTCCCCGCATTCTCCCCGCTCACCTGTGCAGGGTCTCGCCGCCTGATCACGTACCGGCGACTTCCCGACGCAGAGGTGGACGCCGAGGCCCTCGCGGCCGCGAACGCCGCCGCAGACAACGCGCCGCTGCTCAAGGGCACGGCCAACGACCTCAATCCCTTCCGCAAGGGCTACTTTAGCAAGTTTGAGGCGCCCGCGGGTGCGGCCCGCCCGGCAGCGGCAGCATCACAGAGCGAGCCAAGGCCAAGACCACGGTCCGACACACCGCCGGGCCCGGCAGACACGGCGGCCCCGGCCCCTGCTCCGGGCTGAGGGCCCGGCTGGGATGCAGAAGAGACGCAGCAGAGCAGCGTGGATCGAGTTTGGTGAATCTCGAGTTTGGTGAATCTCCACGGTATGTATTCCAGAACGACGAGAAAAGGGCTTCCGCCCGCCGCCAAAACGCAGAATGAGAGTCCGTCATCAATTTTTTTTCGTTCCCAGAAAAACTACAGAACGTAGTCACAGCAAGACAGGCAGGCAGGCAGGCAGGCAGAAAACAGGAGTCGAAAACAAAACATCCAAACAGCCGGCCTTCTAACATGATTGTAAAAATGACGACTAAAAGTGCTGCAAGTTACGTCAAGAACAAGAGAAACAAAAAAGACTAGCCTTTAGCCCCGTGAGAATGCAAGGGAAAAGAGGAGAGGCGCAGGGTCGAGCGTCATCGAAGCGCGTTCGCTCGTTACCGAAACTCCACGGCACTCATGCAGCCCCGGTCCTCGACGTGCTTGAGCTCCAGCTGCTGGAATCTATGGGGCGGTCAGCAAGATTGAGAAAACACAAAGCGCCGCCCGGGGGAACTCACTTTTCGCTCTTGGAGTGAAAGTAGATGCCGTGCACCAGGCCCTCGACCTGGTTGAAGCAGATGTAGTAGAAGCCCTCGAAGCTGGCCCCGTGGATCGTGCGCACGCGGTGGTCGGGCACGAGAAAGTGCTCCTTCCACCGCATGAAAATGTTTTCCTTTTGCAGATAGTCCTTGATGGTGAAGCTGCCCTTTTTGGCCGACTTGGCGTACGGCCGGAAGGCCGCAAACTTGGCCCAGTGCGACATGTCGATGCGCTCGTTGGCGCCCCACGACTTGTGCTTGGTGTTGAAGCCGTACTTGGCCCCGATGATCTCGCCTTCAAAGTATGTCGTCAGGGTCGGGTGGTCCTCGGTCAGGCCTGGCATGTCAGTGTCGTGTCGTGTCCGTGTCCGTGTCACTCACGCCGCCAACTCACCCTGTATCCGCAAGTAGCCGCAGAGAAACGACTCGCGCAGGTCGACGTGCTTGATTTCCACCTGCACGTCGTACACCTGGCGCTCCGACTGCTGCGTGCCGACAAAGCGGCTGCCGGGCCGCAGGTAGATCGACGGAGACGACGGGATGAGCTGTGCCGAGTCAGTGTCCGTGCAAGTCCGTGTCCGTGTCTGGCAAGCCGACGGGATTCCACCTACGCGCAAACTCGTCGGATCACAGCCGACAAACCACCGGGCGTCTTCGAGCCACGGGTCTTGGTCGTCGAGGCCGCGGTCCTCGAACCGGTCGCCTTCGACGGCCGCTGGCGAGAGCGCGTCCGCAGCCCCCGCAGGCCGGCGGCTGTCGACAAAGACGCCGGCTTCCGTCTGCCTCCGGAGAGCCTGGCTGGTGCCGTGGGGCTCCCACGTTTCCGTCTCCGCAACGGCGTACCGGGCCACGCCGCGGTCCAAGGCCCGAGCCACGGCCGCCGGGTGGGTCCGGGCGAGGGTGCTGGCATGGCCGGCGGCACTTGCGGCCCGGCTGCTCTCGCTCCGGCCGCCGGGGCCGTTGCTCGTCGTGGCGGCAGGCGCGTGTGTGTCGGGCATGTCCTGGTCGGTATCGGACTGCTTGTCGGCGGCATCGGCGGCGTCGGGCTGCTCGTCAATGCCGTTCAGGTATATTGGCTCTGTTTCGGGCGACGGCGTCCGGCCCGCGTCAAGCGGCGCCACGGGGGACATGGTCGGCGAAGACTGCAAAGTCGGCGGAGAAGGCGCGTCGGCTGCAGCGGGAGGCTGGGCGACGCGGCTGTTGGGGCTGCCGTCGGCGCTGGCCGCATCTCCGCTGCCGCTGCCGCTGCCGCTGCCGCTGGCGACGGTGTGTGCCGGAGCGCCCTGGTAGTAGGTTTCGAGCCAGTCGGACTGCGCGCGCGGCGCCTGGTCATCCGGACATGTGGAGCTGAAGCTGACGGGGTCGGGTTCTTCGCGGGACGACGGCGTCGGCATTGTCGATGGCTGGGCGAGGCGGCGGGATGCGCGAGGAGGCGTGCCGGCGCGGCGCGGGACAGGCTCGCGCGTCGGGGATGGGGCAAGACCGGAAAGTCGGGATACGGCGCTCAGAGGCCGCGACGCCCGCAAGCGGGAACAAGAACAGGCAACGGCCGACGAATCAAGATGAAGCCGCGAGCCGGTCTCGACGCATGCCCCTCGGCCAATGCCCGGCTGTCGTGTCTTGCTGGCGGCAAACGGGACAGCACCGGTCTGCGGCGCAACCGTCCACGGGCTCACGGCAAGGGGTGTTGGGTGTTGGCGCGACACGCGGGTTTCGAATGCACCGGCGTCAAGCACGGGCGCAGGCGATGTCGGAGTCGGAGATGCAGGCCAAAGACGGGCTGGACGGAGAAAAACGGCGGCCGGCGACGGAAAGAGACGAGCGTGGCAATGACGAGCAGCCGTGATACGGCGATTGATATCGGGCTGCAGCAGCAGGATTGGGGGACTAGGCGTGCTCGACGGAGACAGTCGGTATTACTCGTATGCCAAGGGTGGGCGAGGAAGAACGCTCCACTGCGTTGCGTTGATGGGGCCGGTGCAGGGGAGCAGGGAGCGCGGTTGGCCGTGGCAAGGCGTGATTTGAGAGATTAGGAGCAGCGGCCAGCACAGACGGCCTGGGCCTTCTGCGTGCCGGCGCTGATGGTGTGCTGCGCGTTGCGAAGAGAGGCGAAAAAGAAAAAAAAGAAAAAAAGAGAAGAGGGCGAACGGGGGGGGGAAAGGACGCTAGCGGTCGCTAGAGGCAAAGCCCAAGAGGACGTCGAGGATAAGAGCGGCGGCAATGCGACAGCGACGGCGGCGCGTGGGCGCGGCGTGGGCGTGGGAGCGCGATCGGGCGGGAGGAGGTCGAGACGACGACGGCAATGGTGGTGATGCGAAAGGGCACAAAATGCAGAAGCAAGCGGCCCGTGCGAGACAGCATTCGAGAGGAAGGAGCAACCAAAGAACGAGAACGTCGGAGAGAAGGTGCAGACGGACGACGGCTGAGGTCATTGGACAGCGTGGGAAAAGAGGGGCGGGCTGCTGGCAGCTACGTGTGTGGCAGCTCCGAGTGGTTACAGCAGCGGAAGGAGCGACCACTCATTAATACGAGTTGGAGCATTTTCCATGATAAGAAGCGCATTTGCATTTACATTGTGCGGTTGTCCTCAGCCTTGAGAAACGCTCACCGCACATCATGTAGGCGGTCTGGCCTGCCGGCCCTGCTTTTTAGCGCCTCCACCGTCTTACAGCAGGCCATTCCGCGACGGGGTACGCGAAGACGAGATGCCTACGAGCCGCCACGAGGTGCTCGTCGACGACGTCAGACGGTCAGACGCACAGCGCTGCGATGTGGCAACGAGGCGAGGCTGTCTTGTTTTGGAGAGGCGGCGCTGCGTCTCGCTGCGTTGAGGTTGTGTTTTCCAGTGCTTTCCCGTCTGTTTTGTCTGTTTTGTCTTGTCTGCAGACACAAGACACACAAGACACTCGATCACGTCACCCATCTTGGTCTGGACACGCCGTGAACCGTGAATCGTTTTATTCCGTCCCGTCGCTTCGTTGCATGCCCTCTGGAGGGCCCTCGTGCTCCCCGCCCCGGCCTCGGCGTTCCGCTCGTTGCGCCGGACACGAGGGAGACGCCGCGAGGGCAGCCGTGCCTGGTTTCTGTATAGCGTACATGTGCGTGTGGCCTGACACACGCGCTGTGCACTCTGTGCCTCCGTCCGAGGCGCCGTCTGCGTGCTCGCGACAGGCCGCCTTTCCATGCAATCGCATGCGTATTCTGCAGACTGGGCGCGCCGCGCGCACCGCGTCTCTCGCTGCCGCCGCCGGCCGCACGGCTTAGATGGGCTTGATCTTGAAGTGGAGCGAGATCAGGCTAAAGACCAGCGCCTTGAGATCCTGCACCAAGTAGTAAAACACGCGCAGGCCCTCGGGGTCCGACGACTCCGTCACGTCCACGAGGGACCCGATCTTGGCCGTCTCAAACAGGATGTGGTCGCTGCCGATCCGCAGCTCCAGCTCCTGCCGGCCGTCCTTGTTTTTCTTGGGCCACTTTGCGTCGTCTTCCCTGGTTGCGACGCGCTGTCAGCCCGGCGGCTCCGGCACCCGATGCACCGTGGGGGCAACGTACTTTGTGATTTCGCTCTGCTTGACAATCCGCTTGATCTCCTCAATCACAACGGAGCTCACGTACACTGGCAACGGCTGTCAGCTCGGTTTCCTCTTGCACATGGCGTCGGGAGCAGACGCACTCTCTTTCCGGATGAGGCTGTCGTTGCGGTAGTTGGAGTTGTTGGCGTAGCGCGCAATGGCACTGCGGCCGTCGCCGACGACACAAAAGTCAAACTCTGCAGCAGTCAGCACGGGCCCACGAACCCCGAGGACGGCGGCCGAGGGAGGCGGCCGAGGAAGCTCTTGCTTACCGAGAAACTCGTGGCCGAAGCGGCCCGAGTGGCCGGAGCTGGGGCGTTAGCAGAGCGCAGACAGTATGGGCGTCCACACACGTACTAGTACCGCAGGTAGAACTGCTCGTTTTGAGACGTCATGGCGGCGAGGCGAGGGCGATGGCGGCAGCAAACGCAAGCGTTTCGCGACGGTCGATGCTGGTACTCGTTCTACTCGTAGCGGACCCACATTCACGTGACAGCCTCCGGGTTCTGCCACCTGGCAGCTCACCGCCCAGCTGTAAGCCCCACAGCCCCAAAGGGGGGCAGCAGCCAATTTGGCACGCTGTTCTTATTGACTGGGCAAGGGCAGCAACGACAACCTCTCACCATCACCGCAACGCACCCCGTCCGCACACCGACCCCCATCTCCCACCGCACGCGAACCCGCGACATCCGCCGACGCGGCAGCCTGTAGCCGACGACCTCCCGGACGAGCAGCACCCGGGCCGTGTGTGTTTGCGTTTGTGCGAGCACCGTGGCCTCGACCCCCTCCCCCTTCCCTTCCTCCCCCTTTCCAACACAGGCCTCCCCGTGCACCGCCCGTCGTGACCGCACCGGGGCCCCGCGCCGAACCCGCCCATTATGTCGACGTTCCTCGATGGGGCGTACAGCCTCATCCACCAGGACAATGCGGCGGACGTGCCGACTCTCAACGACCTCAAGAACCAGCTCGAAA
Source organism: Sporothrix cf. nigrograna (assembly GCA_019925305.1). Taxonomy (NCBI): domain Eukaryota; kingdom Fungi; phylum Ascomycota; class Sordariomycetes; order Ophiostomatales; family Ophiostomataceae; genus Sporothrix; species Sporothrix cf. nigrograna. The sequence goes on from JADHKR010000038.1 coordinate 118,650, forward strand.
AGGGCACGGACGAGTCCAAGATGGACACGATGCGCCGCATCCTCGTCATCATGCTCAACGGCGACCCGCTGCCGGGCATCCTGATGCACATCATCCGCTTTGTGATGCCGTCCAAGTCCAAGCCGCTCAAGAAGCTGCTCTACTTTTACTACGAGATCTGCCCCAAGCTCGACGCCGCCGGCAAGCTCAAGCAGGAGATGATCCTCGTGTGCAACGGCATCCGCAACGACCTGCAGCACCCCAACGAGTACATCCGCGGCAACACGCTGCGCTTCCTGTGCAAGCTGCGCGAGCCCGAGCTCATCGAGCCGCTGCTGTCCTCGGCCCGCGCCTGCCTCGAGCACCGCCACGCCTACGTGCGCAAGAACGCCGTCTTTGCCATTGCCTCCATCTTCCAGCACTCGCCGGCCCTGATCCCCGACGCCGCCGAGCTGCTGGCCGCGTTTCTCGAGACCGAGACCGACCCGACGTGCAAGCGCAACGGCTTCGCCTCGCTCGCCAGCATCAGCCACGAGGGCGCCCTGGCCTACCTCACCAGCGTCTTTGACGGCGTGCCCAACGCCGAGGAGCTGCTGCAGCTGTCCGAGATTGAGTTTATCCGCAAGGACGCCGTGCAGAATGTCCACAACAAGGTGCGACAAGGGAGGCGGGAAGAGAAGAGAAGGGGAACATGAGAAAAAAGGAATAAAAGAAAAAGAAAAGGAAAGAGAAAAACTGACCAACATAGGCCCGGTATCTGCGACTCATCTTCGACCTCCTCGAAGCCAACACGTCCACCGTCGTCTACGAGGCGGCGTCGTCTCTGACGGCGCTGACCAGCAACCCCGTCGCCGTCAAGGCGGCCGCGGGCAAGTTCATTGAGCTCAGCATCAAGGAGGCCGACAACAACGTCAAGCTCATTGTGCTCGACCGCGTGGACCAGCTGCGGAAAAAGAACCCCGGCGTGCTCGACGACCTGGTCATGGAGGTGCTGCGCGTGCTGCCCAGCCCCGACATTGACGTGCGGCGCAAGGCGCTCGAGATCGGCCTCGAGATGGTGTCGAGCAAAAACGTCGAGGAGGTGGTGCTGCTGCTCAAGAAGGAGCTGTCCAAGACGGTGGACCAGGACTACGAGAAGAACGCCGAGTACCGCCAGCTGCTGATCCACAGCATCCACCAGTGCGCCATCAAGTTCTCCGAGGTGGCCGCCAGCGTGGTCGACCTGCTGATGGACTTTGTGGCCGACTTCAACAACGCCTCGGCCGTCGACGTCATCAACTTTGTCAAGGAGGTTGTCGAAAAGTTCTCTGCGCTGCGCGGCACCATTGTGCAGAAGCTGTTTGAGACGCTCAAGGAGGTGCGCGCCGGCAAGGTGTACCGCGGCATCCTGTGGATCATTGGCGAGTACGCCGCCGACGAGGGCGACATCCGCGAGGCGTGGAAGCGCATCCGCGCCAGCCTGGGCGAGATCCCCATTCTCGCGTCCGAGCAGCGCCTGCTCGACCAGGGCGAGCCCGACGCAGAGGCCGCCGAGGTCAACGGCCACGACAAGCCGGCGGCGGCGCCGACGGGCTCGCGGCGCGTGCTGGCCGACGGCACGTACGCGACGGAGACGGCGTTTACGAGCAACACGTCGGCGGCGGCGGCGCGGCTCGAGGCGGTCAAGGCGGCGCAGAAGCCGCCGCTGCGGCAGCTGATCCTGGACGGCGACTACTACCTGGCGACGGTGCTGTCGGCGACGCTGACCAAGCTGGTGATGCGGCACTCGGAGGTGTCGAGCGACAAGGCGCGCACCAACGCGCTGCGGGCCGAGGCGATGCTGATTATGATTTCGATTGTGCGCGTGGGCCAGTCGCCGTTTGTCAAGGCGCCGATCGACGAGGACTCGGTGGACCGCATCATGACGTCGGTGCGCAGCCTGGCCGAGTTCAGCGAGCACCGCGAGCTGGAGACGGTCTTTCTGGAGGACACGCGCAAGGCGTTCCGGGCCATGGTGGTGGCGGAGGAGAAGAAGCGCGCGGCCAAGGCGGCGGACGAAAAGGCCAAGACGGCGGTGCAGGTGGACGACGTGGTGGCGATCCGGCAGCTGAGCAAGAAGAACGCGCTGGACAGCGCGGAGCTGGTGGAGGCGGACCTGGACCGGGCGACGGGCGGCGACGCGAGCGGGGCCGAGGACCTGTCGAGCAAGCTGTCGCGCGTGGTGCAGCTGACGGGCTTCTCGGACCCCGTGTACGTGGAGGCGTACGTCAAGGTGCACCAGTTTGACATTGTGCTGGACGTGCTGCTGGTCAACCAGACGACGGACACGCTGCAGAACCTGTCGGTGGAGTTTGCCACGCTGGGCGACCTCAAGGTGGTGGAGCGGCCGACGACGCAGAACCTGGCGCCGCACGACTTCCACAACGTGCAGTGCACGATCAAGGTGTCGAGCACGGACACGGGCGTCATCTTTGGCAACGTCGTGTACGACGGCGCGCACTCGACCGACACCAACGTGGTCATTCTCAACGACCTGCACGTCGACATTATGGACTACATTGTGCCGGCGACGTGCACGGAGACGCAGTTCCGCTCCATGTGGACCGAGTTTGAGTGGGAGAACAAGGTCAACATCAACAGCAAGGCGCCCACGCTGCGGGCCTTCCTCGACGGCCTCATGAAGGCCACCAACATGAACTGCCTGACGCCCGAGGCGGCCATGAAGGGCGACTGCCAGTTTCTCAGCGCGAACCTCTACGCACGCAGCGTGTTTGGTGGGTCTTTCTTCCGCTCTCTTTTTTTTTTTTTTTTTTTTTTTTTTTTTTTTTTTTTTTTTTTTTTTGTTTCTCTTTCTTTTCCCACTAACAATCCAGGCGAGGACGCCCTGGCCAATCTCAGCATCGAAAAAGAGGGCGAGGACGGGCCGATCACGGGCTTTGTGCGGATACGCAGCAGATCGCAGGGTCTGGCGCTCAGCCTGGGCTCGCTCAAGGGCCTCAGCAAGATTGGTGTGGCGGCCTAGATGCAGACGCGGTGCCGCGTCGGGCTTGCCGACGACGACGCGGGTCGTTTTGTCTTTTTGGCCAGCCTTTCTTTCGGTCTTGTTCTACATCTGGTGCTGTCCAGGCACGCCTGCGAACGGTGACGGTGTCTGTTTCTGCCTTTTCCTTCTGTTGTGTCTTGCGTTGTTCTTTGCAAATGTTTGGCTCTTTCCCTCTCCCTCTCTGTCTCTTGCGGCTCTTGGTTTTCTTTCAAAGAGGCAAAACGCGGTCGTGGTTTCACACCGGAGACGAGTCGGGGCCGATGCCGGTGCTGGGACCGAAAAATAGCGAAAAGCTACCTGGGTAGATGGGAAAATACATAACGTTTACAAACGAGAGGTGGGCGTGACGGCGAAGGTGTGAATATGCGTAGAATTAGAGCCTCTGCAGACTCGATGCAAATGCAGCAAACAAAAACAGGGGGTATTTGAAGACGTCAACAAGCATAAACAAAGACCAAAACAAACAAAAACAAAAAACTAACAAAAATCAAACAAAAAAGAAAAATCAAAAACAAACCAAAAAATCAAAATCAAAAAAAGAAAGGAAAAAACAAAAAACCAAAAAACCATACCTCACAACTCCACCCCAAAGACAAGCGCGTTGACGACGTGGCCTTCCTTCCAGCCCTGGGCCGGCAGCGGCGCGCCGTCCTTGAGGATCTTGCCGAGGTAGGCGATGCGGACGCGCGCCTTGTGCGGCAGGCGGGCCTTTTCGGCGACGCGGTGGGCGAGGCTGCGCACGGTCTCGTCGCGGCCGAGCAGGACGACGACGTCGCGCGCGGCGACGCTGAGGCGGGCGCGCACGGCGACCTGGTTGGCGGCGGCGGCGGCGGCGGCCTTGCCCTTTTCCTCGCGGCGGCGGCGGTGCCCGGCCTCGTCGTTGCAGGTGGCGTCGCCGTCGTCGTCGTCATCGTCGTCATCATCGGTGTCGTCGTCGTCGTCCTCCTCCTCCTCCGACTCGTCCGACAGGTTGGCGTCGCTCCCCAGCTCGTCGAGCGCGCGCTTCGTCTCGTCGAGGTCCGCATTGTGCGCCGGGTCGCTGTCGAGGTTCGTCGGGTCGGCGACGATCCACGCGGGCAGGGCGTAAAAGTTGCCAAAGGCGTCGTAGGCGCCCTGCGCCATGTCGCCGGTGGGCAGGGTGACGTCGGCGGCGTCCAGGATGCTCTGGGCGGTGGCCCGGGCCTCGGCGATCTCGGCGGACTCGGCGGACTCGGAGGTGCTCGGCGAGGCTGCTGCCGCCGGCGGCGCGCGGCCCTGCGCGGCGTCCACGAGGTCGGCCTCCCACAGAATTTCGAGGGCGGCGCGCAGCGTCTGCCAGATCTCGGCACGGCCCGTGACGCGGGTGTCGAAAAAGTCGGTGCGCTCGCGGTCGAGGGCGGCGCGGGTCCAGACGCGGCTGCGCGAGGTCCAGCGGCGGCGGCGGATGGGCTTGTTGATGTGCCGCGCGAGCTCGCCGGGGGCGAGCGGCGGCCGCGGCTGCGAGGAGGCGCCGGCTGTCCCCGTGGTGGCGGCCGTCAGCGCCGGCCGCAGCTGCGGGCTGCCAATGGTCGAGGGCGTCGACGACAGCGAGGAGGAGACGGCGTTGTTGTTGTTGGCGATGGTGGCGGCGGCGGCGGCGGCGGCGTTGCTGCTGCCGGCCGTGTTGCTGGTGCTGCCGATGCCGACGGCGGCGGTGCGGGCAGCGGCGGCCGACGACGCGCCGCCCGAGCCACCGGCAGCCGCCAGAGACGCAGCGGCGCCGGCGGGGCTGTTGATGGCGCGGGCCGAGGCCGAGGGCGCGCCGCCGGGATAGGGCGCGTTGGGCCCGTCGGGGCGGGAGAAGCAGCAGCCCTGGCTTGGTTAGAGGCTGGCCGATGCACACGGGGGAGAGGACGCACCATGATGACTGTCGATGCGTGTTACGGATCGCGCAAGAACATGGCCATGCAGGATTGGCCGGGGGAGTCCGGGCGATCAGCACATGTGGGGGGTATTAGAGGGGGGAGAAGAGAGATGAGAAGGGATGAGAGGAGAGAGGAAAGATGAGAAGAGAGGAGGGTGGAGTGGCCCGAGAGTCGGTGAGCAAGAAGTCTCGACTGCGGTGTAAGGCTGTTGCAGATGCGGGGACGGAGGAGAGGTGGAGAGGAGGAGAGGAGACGAGGAGGAGACGAGGAGAGGAGAGGAGGAGAGGAGGTGAGGAGAAGAGACGAGGCAAAAGACGAGGAGAGACGAGAAAAAAGACGAGAAAAGACGACACCAGGTTGAGCCTCTCGCACAGGGTCCTGGATATGCTGCATCACAGGCCGCGCTAGCCAGACGAAGGGCATGCGAGGCGAGGCGAGAGGCGGTGGTGAGGCGAGATGGTGATAGTGGGCAAGGGCGCTAATACAGTGGCGCCAGCTGCAAGTGGTGTGGTCCGCCACCACGTGGTCCGAGCTTTTATAGCGCGGTATGCGACGGTACAAAGTCGTGCGCTGTCCGAGTGCTGTATTACGGGGTATTACTTGTACTGAGGTATCACCGCTGCACTGCATTTCCCCTCACTTGTATTTGTACGAGTAATCGTATTCTGGAGCACGGCCGGATGATGTTTGCATCCAGTCGTTCGTGCCATCTGTAGATGCGGAACGCGAGGCACCGTTGCCGTCAGTCTGTCCGTCATGTCGTCTCGTCGTATCTCCCGTCGTCCCGTCACGTCTTTGCCTGATTTCGTCTTGATAGCTTCGCTTCGCTGCTGATTTCGTTTGATAGCCTTGCCTCGCCGCTGGCCTTGTCTCGTCCATGTGATCCGCGCCTACCATTGCTTCGCTCGTCTCGCTTCGCTCGCCTCGCTTCGCCCGCCGTCACCACAGAAACTTCCTACAATTCTCACTCCTGCACAGACACGGCGTGATGCCCTCGCGGGGCCGCGCGTCGGCCGGCGCGTCGACGACGCCGTCGACGTAGTCAAAGGTCAGCTCGTCGCCGGCGTCAATGTCGCGCACGGCGAAAAACGCCAGGTCGTGGATGTGCTTGTCGGCGTGGTCGCCGACGCGCGCAAAGATGCGCAGGTTGGGGCTGCACGAGTGGTTGATGAAGCGCGTGGGCCCGGACCGGAACTCACCGTCACACTCGAGCGGCGGGCCGGCGAGCCGGCTGTCGAGCGACGCCGCGTCCGAGAACTTGTCGAGCGCAAACAGGTAAAAGTCCTTGCGCCGCGCCATGGTCGCCACCGACAGCCGGTGGCTGGCCTCGCGCGCCGTCAGGATCTCGCCCAGGTAGCGGTCCACAAACTGGCCCCGGCGCAGGTCCACCAGCGTGCGCACGCCCCAGCCGCGGTCCTCGGTGCGGAAGATCTGCAGCGGCACCTGCCGCCCGCGCTCGACCACGCGGTTGGCGCACGCCGCGTCTGCGTCCGCGCCCGCGCACGCGCAGCCCTCGTGGCACTCGTAGATCGGCTCGCGGCTGTCGAGGTACCGGCCGCGCAGCAGCCCGGCCCGCGCGCCCTGCGCGTGGTACGCAAACTTGGCGCGCTTCCGGCCCCACCGCCGGCCCGCCTCGGCCTCGCTGTCGCTGTTGTCGCTGTTCGCGCCGCCGCCGCCTGCCTCGCCCTCCTCCCACAGCATGTCCGACAGGCACTCGCAGCCATCGTAGCGGCACGCCCGCGCGTCCGTGCACCCGCAGCCGCTGCGGAAGCTGGCCTCCGCCGCCTGCACGCCCTGCGTCAGGATCGAGCTCGTGATGAACCGAAAGTCCCGCGGCAGCGTCGCGTCGTCGCCCGTCTTGTTGACCACCGTCACGGGGTACGCCTCGTGCGTCGGGAACGCCCGCAGCTGGCACCAGTGGCAGCCGTCGACGACGTCCTGCGGCGGCGCGCCCTGCACAAGGTCAGCGGAGGCCGAGGGCTGGGGGAGCGCGGCAGACAACGGGCACGTACATTCTTCCAGCCGTGGTTGAAGAAATGCTCGCGGTACGACGCGCGGTCTCCCATGGCGGTCTTGGGGAGGGCTGTGCAGCGCAAGACGAGGTGTGTGTTGCGTTGGTAGTGGTAAACAAGTGAAGCTGTAGTGGGGCCCATAAGTGGGGCTCGACGATGTTCTGAGTTGTGAACTCAAGTTGTGAACTCTTCGACGTATGCTTAGTCAGCACCAATGTACTCGTATCCTTCATTCTGCGGTTGTCGTTTTCTCGGTTAATTTCTCAAAAACACATACGCATGAGCAACATGACAAACACCCCACGGCATGTCCCTCGACGCACCACCAGATAGAGCCCGATAAAGGCGACGGAGGCGGCCGCATGTGGGTCGCGCAGGTCGCTATCAATGCTGCCGCCTCTGCCGCTGATACTTTATACTTTGCCCTCTTCGCCTGATTCTGCCGTCCTGCGTTCCGTCTTGAGAAACAGACAGACACAGCCATGGCCCCCTCTGCCGACGCCACAGACAGTTCCCCGCCAGCCAAGTCGGCCCCGGCACCACCCCCGGCCCCGTCGGCTGCCGACATTGCCGGCGACCCGGCGCTGGCGCACGTCACCGAGGCGCTCGGGCGGCCGCCCGTGTTCGCCGACGCGCACGCGCACCGCGCGTTCCTCAAGCACCGGCTGGCGCTGGCGTTCCGCGTGTTTGCGCGGCACGGCTTCATGGCGGGCATCGCCGGGCACATTACGGTGCGCGACCCCGTGGACCCGACGAGCTTCTGGGTCAACCCGTTTGGCACGCACTTTGCGCTCATCACGGACGCGGACCTGCTGCGCGTGGGCCACGACGGCACCGTGCTCGAGGGCGGCCGCAACCGCCTGCTCAACTACGCCGCCTTTGCCATCCACGCGGCCATCCACGCGGCGCGCCCCGACGTGCTGTGCGCGGCGCACGCGCACTCGCTGTACGGCCGCGCGCAGTGCTCGACCGGCCGCCCGCTGGACATGCTGACGCAGGACGCCTGCATCTTTTACAACGACCACGTGGCCTACCCCGACTTTGCCGGCGTCGTGCTGGCCGCCGACGAGGGCCGCCGCATCGCCGCCGCGCTCGGCCCCCGCAAGGCCGTGCTGCTCGGCAACCACGGGCTGCTGACGGCCGGCGCGTCCGTCGAGGCCGCCGTCAACTGGTTCGTGCTGCTGGAGGCGTGCTGCCGCGTGCAGCTGGTGGCCGAGGCCGCCGTGGGCGGCCGCCGCAGCGAGCTGACCGCCATTGGCGCCGCCGAGGCGCTCAACACGTGGCGCGCCATTGGCACGCCCGACGCCGGCTACTTTGGCGGGCTGCCGCTGTTCCAGCTGGCGGAGAGCGAGTTTGGAGAGAGCACGCTGCTGGGGAGGGGGGTGTGAGGGAGAAGGGGAGGGAAGAAGGAAAGGAGAGAAAGAAAAAAAGAAAAGAAAAAAAGAAAAAAAAAATAAATAAAAAAATAAAAAAAAAGCTTAACTTTGTAAAAGCACTGAAAAAGCATAAACAAGCACTGATACGCAATCGCTGTCGATCATGGCTAGATTTGGTTTCTGGTCCTGGCTGCAACCTTTCAATCACAAACAGACAAGAAACGCACAAGCCAGACGGCTGTGGCTGTGCTTGACGCCTATCGACAGAACGACCGCATGCTTTTGTCGTGCTTGGAGGAAAGCGAGCACAGACAGATACGACCAACTGAAATGAAGGATGAAGCCGTTTACCGTCGTACGGAGTACCGTAGTACTGCGTTGTTTTGCGTCTTTCTCCAGTCTGCTCCTGTGATTTTCTTCTTTTTCCTCTTCTTCCTCGTGGGCCGGGGGATCCAAACTGAAACGGTTCCGCCAGAGCCACTACGACGCTCGACGTCGTACCTGTCCACACCCTGGCCCGAGCTTGAGGGCCCCGTTTCATCGACGCAGGAGATCTGTCTGTCTGCCTCGTTTGGATTTTCCGATTCGCCTTGATGTGCGTTTACGTTTATCGTACCGTATGTACAGACCAAGACAGCACGGCAAGACCATTTTCTGTTTGAATATGCAACGACAACGGGACGCATCGTTCGTCTCTGCGCCTGCGCCCCGAGTCTCTGCGTCTACAGCGACAGACGTCTTCATCTTCCTCTCCACTACTCTCCACCTTAACCGCCACGTCCAGCGTAGCACGCAAAACGCCAGCGCCCTGTCTCGGATGCCGGGCACGGGTCGCATCGCGCAGTCTTCCTCCGCGTATCACATCTGCCCGAGCTCAGTGTTCCTGGCCTAGCGCTGCTCTCTTCCCTTGCCTCTTTCGTCCACCCTGCTCGGTCTGCCGCCGGCCGACAACCCACATGCTTCTCTTACACGCTGTGGCCCCGGCCAGAGTTCTGCAGGCCCCGGCCAGCGTTCTGCAGGCCCCGTCGGCCCCTCGTCTTGCTCTGTGTGTACGACGTACATACGGAGAGTAATACACGACGGTGGAGGACAAGATAAACCAGAGGCGGCTGCCATCCTGTCGTTGTCGTCTCGTCCACCCTATTTCCATCCGTCCCCGCCTCCACATTTCCGCTCATGGCCGTCCTCGCGTGCTCTCTCTTTTCTTCTTCCCTTTGATCGCCGCATCTCTGGCTCCTCCGTACCGCCACCAGCCCATGGCGTGCGTCTGCACCTCGCCGCCTCTCTCTGTCCGCCCTCGTCTATCCTGCGCCGCCGCCTGCGCCGCCGACCTCGCCGCCTAGCCTGCCCCGCCCGCCTCCTCGCCATGACGACGGCCCTGCACGGCGGGACGGCGCCGCTGGCCGCGCTGACGACCGTGTTCACGCCGCCCTGCGCGACGTCGTGGCTCGTGACCACCACCAAGCTGCCCTCGCAGTTCCCGCTGTTCCCGGCTGCCGCCGCGCAGACGACCTGCGACCCGCCGCAGTGGCCCCTCAACCTGGTCGGCGAGGGCTTCCAGTACTACTCGCCGGCCATCTGCCCGGACGGCTTTGCCGTCGGGCCCAGCTGCCTGTTGACGGGGACGCCGCGGACGACCGAGGGCTTTCCGGCCGTGGCCGCCGGCGAGACGGTGGCCTGGTGTGTTCCTAGGTGAGTAAGAAAGAAGAAAAGAAGAAAAAGGGAAAAAGGGGAAAAAGAAAAAAAAAGAAGAAAACTGACCGACAGCGGCCAAACGTGCACGTCGGACACGACCGACTTCCGGGGCGGCATCTGGGGCGTCTCGCGCACGGCGACGACGGGCGCGTCGGCCACGGTCACGGTCGGCCCGGCCATGCAGATCCGCTGGCGCGACGTCGACCTGTCCGTGCTGGCCACGCATCCCCTGACGCCCGGCCTGACCTTGGCCGGTGCTGCCACCACGACGACGGCAGCCGGCGGCCTGCTCGTGCCCGCGGCAGCCTCCCCGCCGGAGACGACAACGTCGTCGACGACGTCCACAACCTCGGCGAGAGAGACGGCAAGAACGACGTCGTCTTCGACAGACGAAACGACCTCGTCGCCCACCGGCACCGGCTTCTTCACGCTCACGGGCAAGGCGGCCACCCGCACGCCCACCCCCCAGGCCGTCACCAGCACAGCAACCATTGTCTCGGGCAGCGCGACGCTGACGTCGACCGTCGTGACGCCGCCCACGGCGGCGGCGGGAAGCAGCGGCAGCGGCAGCAGCACCACCACCACCACCAGCACGACGGGAAAGACGCCGACGAGCAGGGCGTTTGCCGCGGCCATTGCCATGGCGTGTCTGCTGAGCGTGACCGCCGCCGCCATCGTGGCCCTGTTCCTCTTGTCGCGCCGGCGGCACCTGCGCGCGCGACGGCAGCAGACCAGCGGCGAGGCAGGCAGCGACGGCCGCCGCCGCCGCGACGACGGTGACGGCTCGTCGCTCGGCCTGTCGTCGGTCGGCGTGGGTGCGTGGGTGCAGCGGCGGCGTCCGGCGTGGCGCGTGGCGTGGCGCCGGGCCCGGGCGTGGCTGCCGCTGCCCCGGTGGCTGCGGCGGCGACCACGCGGCCGTCTGACCGGTGACAACGCGCACAGCCTGTGGAAGCGCCGGCAGCGGCCGTGCCCGGCGCTTCCTCGGGAAGGCGACGAAAACGACGACGCACAAAGCTTGGCGGAGCGAGGGCGCGCCCGCACGCCCCTGGCGGAGCTGCCCACGTCCGAGCGGGCCGCGGCCGACTATGCCGAGCTCGAGGGATCGCCTGTGCCGGAGCAGCCGCGGGGCCGCGACGACGACGACAACGACGACGACACCGACTCGTACGTCAGCATCCAAAAGACCAAGGGCATCCCCGCAAAGCAGCCCGGGGCCAACACGAGCGCCAACCGGCTGAGCTGGATGTCGCGGCTGTCGAGGTACATGCGGCGACGGAGCAGCGTCAGCGGCAGCGGCAGCGGCCCTGGCGGCCGCGACACGCCCGGCAGCCCCGTGGACGACGAGATGTACGAGCGGAGCGTGCTGAGCCGGACATCGACGCGCTCCTCGCGGTGGACGCGGGCCGACGACGAGGACGGCCTGGACGGGGGCACTGGCGCCGGCGCCGGCGCCGGCGACGCGCACGAGAGCAGCTGGGAGGCCTTTTCGCGGTCGCGCGAGGGCCTGGGCCGACTGCTGCTGGTCAAGCAGAAGGGAGGCGCAGACGGCAACGGCATGCGGCGAGGCCACGTGCGCGGGCTTAGCGTGCCCAAAGGCGGCAGTGGCAGCGGCAGCGGCAGTGGTAGCGGCATTCCGCGCCTTCCCTCGCCGGCTGTTACCGTCGCGAGCGTGCGCAGCGGCAGGAGCGACCGGGCCGCCACGCCGGGCCTGCTGGCCGCGGCAGACCCGGCCAGCGACCACGGCTTCTCGCGGCTCAGCAGCGGCACGTTTGGCCGGATGGACAGCGTCATCAGCCGCGCGGGAACGCCGGCGGGCGCGGCAAGTGGTGAGGCGGGCGGACGCACGTAGCTAGAGTAGAGATACCCCTGAATGAGAAACGGCTCGAACGAGGATGTCCGGACCAATGGGCGATGCCACTGTAAACAGACGCAGCGGACGCCACGGCGGCGGTAATATGTAGTGTATTGTGCCTTGTCTACGTGTATGTCCAAACAATGCTGTATATACCAAGAGGTAAGACGGGACGAAGACGAGACGAAAGATGAAGACGAGAAACAAGAAAAAAGAAAGAAAATAGAGAAGAAAAAAGAGAAAGAAAGGAAACGCTGGTATCAAAAAATAAAACTGCAAGACAACCAAAAGACATGGTACGAGACGGCCGACAGCCTGCAGGCCGTCACTCAGCCTCCCTTCTCGACGTCGGCCTGGACGGGCCTCGACGGTGTCGGCGCCGCAGCGGCGTCGACACGCAGCGGCTGCGGCCGGGCGGCGGGGGCGCTGCCGATGACGCCGGAGCCGCGAAAGGCGACGAGGACGACGAGAAAGGAGCAGACGCCGAGGGCAAAGTTGAACCAGTCGGCGGCGCGCAGGCCGCGCAGGGTGGCGGCGTCGTGGACGGCGACGGGCCCGACGCGGGCGACGTCGACGCCGCGGGCGGCGGCCATGACGGCGGTCTGGATGGCGGTGGCGACGGCGAGGCCGATGGCGCGGCCGACCTGGCCGGCCATGTTGACGAGCGCGCCGCCGAGGGCCTGGTCCTCGCGCGGCAGGGCGTGCGAGACGTACAGGGTCAGCGCGGGCCAGGCGGTGTCGGCGCCGAGCACGCCAAAGACCATGGCCTCGAGGCCGTAGGCAAAGTAGGACGTGTGCACGGGCGGGATGGGCACGGCCAGCAGCGCGTTGGCCACGCACACGCAGGCGTTGCCAAACAGCAGGATCCAGTAGGTGGGCAGGCGGCCGAGCAGCGGGGCGACGCAGAAGCAGGTGGCGATGCCGGCGACGCCGGTGGGGATGAAGCGCAGCGTCGTCTGGATGGCCGAGAGGCCCTGGTAGTCCTGGTAAAAGTAGGTGGCGTAGACGAGGTAGCCGTTGAAGGAGCTGAAGAAGAGCGCCATGATGGCCAGCGACGTGGCAAACAGCCGCCCGCCGGCCGCGCGGCCAAACACGGACATGCGCACCAGCGGCTGCGGCGGCCAGGCGCGGCCGGCACGCTGGCGCGCCACGCTGGCCGGCGTCTCGAGCCACAGCTGCCACGCCACAAACAGCGCCACCAGCAGCAGCGACACGCCGATGAGCACGCCCACCCACGGCGTGGCCCAGCCCACGACGTTGCCCTCGGTCAGCGCAAACAGCAGCCCGACGAGGCCGAGCGTGACGAGGAACGCGCCGAGCCAGTCGATGCTGCGGAACGAGGGGGCCGGGGGCGCCGGGGAGGCCGGGGAGGACGAGGAGGCCGATGGGGGGAGCGAGGAGCCCGGCGCGTGCGCCGGGATGATGAGGTAGCCGACGACGGTGACGAGCCCCGACAGCATGGCCAGCGCGCCAAACACCCACTTCCAGTTGGCGTACGACGTGATGAGGCCGGCCATGAGGTTGCCAAAGACGGAGCCCAGCGGCGCGCCGGCGCCGTAGGCGGCAAAGGCGTAGTTCTTGGCCTTGCCGGGCGGGAACGTCGTGCCCAGGATGCCAATGGCCGTGGGCACGTTGGCCGCCGCGCCCAGCCCCTGCAGCCCGCGGAAGACGTTGAAGACGACCTCGTTGGGGATGAACGGGTTGGCCACCGTCGTGGCCGTGACCCAGGCCGAGCCGGCCACGAAAATGGCCTTTTTGCCAAACACGTCGGCGATGCGGCCCCACAGCACCAGGAAGCAGCCAAACGTCAGCGCGTACGCCGACACGATCCACTGCAGCCGCGTGTCCGGGATGCCCAGGTCGCGGCCCACGCTCGGCAGGATGATCACCACCGACTGCACCGACAGCGTGTTGGTAAACGTCGCGCCCGTGACCGTCGCCACCAGCGCCACGCACCGCCACTTGGAGTACGGCAGCTTCTGCGCGTCGTCGGTGTCGTCCGCGTCCGCGTCCGCGTCGTCCGCGTCCGTGTCTGCGTCGCCGCCGCCGTCGCCGGCTTGGCTGCCGAGCTCGACGGGCGTGTCGTGGGACAGCGGCGGGCGGTGGCGCTGCCGGGACGAGGCCGCGGACCGGACGGCATGCAGGGGGAGCGCGCTCTTGTCCATGGCGGGCGAAGAGGGCGGCGGGCGGGCGGGGGAGATGCTGCCGTCGAGACAAGGTCGTGGTGATGGGCGAGGCGACGGAGGAGGAGAGGCCATATTTATGACAGGCGAGGAAGGCGCGGGAGGGAGCGGGACGAAGCGGGAGGAAGGCGAGGAAGGCACGAGCGAGCAGTGGACAAACCAGGAAGGAGGACAGGGCGACGGAATGAGCGCGAGGAACGAGAAAGGAAGCAGCAGGGGCAGACGAGGACAGGGTGAGAACCGAGTCAGAGCAAAGCGAAAGGAGATGAGTCTGAGACCAATATCTGGTGAAGGGTGATATTCTGCTTGGAGGAAGTGAGGGGGGGAGAGAAGAGAGAGAACAACGAGAGAAGATGAGAGAAAAAGGATGAAGAAAAAAAGCAAGGAAAAAGAAAAAAGAAACGACGGCGACGAGAAAGGACGTCGAGTTCAGGCAGAGCGACGTCAAGATGCTCTCTCCGGGTCGGGGCAGGGAAGCAGCACCGCGTGGGCGGTCAATGACCGGAGGTTTTTTCCTCTTTTCTCTTTCTTCTCTTCCTTTTCTCTTTTCTTTTCTCCAGCCCTTACCTCTTTCTTCTCTTTCCTCTTATTACCCTTATTCCTGCTACCTGGTCCTCGACATGTCTTGTGTCTAGCACGCTCTCGTCATTGTATGGCAGTCCCGTGTGACTGTTGTCAGTCGTTTCGGCTTTTTCTTTTCTTTCTTTTTTCCTTCTTCAGCCCCACATCCGGCCCTCGATCGGAGTCTGTACTTCTTGTTGTATGTGGAGCCTACAAGCGAGTCATTCCCTGTTGTCGTTTTAGCTGCTTCTTTTCTTGCGGTAAAGGAGTGCCGGCAATTGGGGAGAAGAGGAGACAAGGAGAAAGCAGGGACAAGGATAAGAGACAAGAAAATGAAAAGAATAGGGAAAAAAAAGAAAATAAAAAATAGAAGAAAAAAAATAAAAGAAAATGAAAAGAAAAGAAAAGAAAAAAGAAAAGAAAAGAAAAAAATAAATACAAAAACACCATCCCTGTCTTCTCGCTACTCTTGAAACATGCATGGCCGGGCGACCATGTGTCTGTCTTGTGCGCTTCCGGTGAGACGTCAATATATCTGGCATCAAGGCCGAATGCCACTCGTATTGTCTGTTGCCCTCGCTCGTTTCTTAGATTGCCGTGCCACCTCGGCCGGACCCAAGGACCAGACACTCGCAGAGAGAACACAAGAGATGAACAAGACAAACAAACAAGACAAACAGAGGGCAGAAAACGGCCGCTGCAGGCCAGGGGGCCGTGCCACCTGGCTGGGCTAGACGACTGTGCAGCAGACGTGGACTGGGGAGGTCGTTGCCACTGGTCCCAGCTCGCCGGTGAGCCAGGAAGATGATTTCCCCGCACGAGACAAATTCAAGTAAGTAGCAGGGCAAACAGGCAGACAGGCAGACAAGCAAACAAACGGAGACAAACAAGACGTAAACGACGGACGGCAGAGTAACTCTTCTGTCATTGTCTTTGTGAGGAGTGAATGAAGCAGAATAATGTCCTCTTCTTTTCCCTCTCTTCTCCTCTTCTCTTGTCTTTCCTTCACCTCTCCATGCCTTGCTTTAATTAAGCATGTTACTCCCCTAAAGCTTGGCTGGCCCGTGCCGCTCCGTTCTCCACGATTGCCTGCTGTCTGCCTTGAGCTCACAGCGCGCCATGACTCCATGTAACATCAATGTGGCTTTGAGGAAGACGCGACGCTGCACGCTGAAAGGATGATCAGAAGGCCTGCGAGGATAAAGTGCTCCGTCGTCGCTCTCGTCTCTTTTGTTGTGTTTTGTTTTGATTTGTTTTGATTTATTTTCGTATTTTATTTCGTTTCATCTCTCGCTCCCAACGCCATGGCTCCCCTCAGCGCGTCTCTCTCCGCACGCGGCGACAGTAACCACCTCCACATTATCGTGCCCAGCGTCTTCGGCGTCGTCATCTTCTGCTTCCTGGTAGGCGCGTCGTCCGGCCACTTCTCGGGCGGCGGCACCTGGTCCGACTACTGGCACGGCTGGCGCACGGGTCTCTCCTACCTGATGCAGCTGACGGTGCTGCTGCCCTGGACCATCTACCGCTGTGTCCGGCAGCGCGTCCGCAGTGCGCCGCCACCGCCCGGCTCGCACATGTCGCTCGTCCCCGTCGTCGTGGTGCCCGACCGGCCCGACCAGGACGACCCCGACGCCGTCGCCGACCGCGTGCTGCCGGCGGGCAGGCCGTGACGCCAACGCCAGGCTGACAGGCGAGGCTGAGCAGCCAGCACTCCAGGCTGCCCAGACCCACAGAACTATAGAACCTTCCTGTTTAGGCAGTCTCGGTGTCTGCCTTTTCTATTTCAACGCAGCCACCCTGTCCGACATGTATCACGAATTCTGGCCTTTCTCTGTCCTGCCGTCGTCACCAACGGCACCGCCAACCACACGCCCTACCATGGCCCCGGCAATACGCGCGGCGGCGGCCACCTCGTCTGCCACGGCAGCAACAGCAGCAGCAACGCCGGCCTCGCCAAACTCCCCCCCGGCCTCCCACAAGACGCTCTACTGGGCGCTCTTCAATCCCGGGTCCATCCTCGTCTACCTCGCCGTCGTCTACTTTGGCGGCCGCTTCCTGCTCGCCGCGGCCAAGCACCGGTGGTCAGCTGCCGACAAGACGGAGACGGAGGCGAAGACCAACACAGGGGCAGATATCGAGACGGAGATGGACACAAAGACAGGGACAAAAACCGGTACCGACACCGACACACAAACGACAAACGAGAGGGCAGGGGCCCCGTCTCTGGCGCCGACAGACAAGACGGACGGGGAGGACCCAGACAGGCTTCCATAATTCTTATGTCCTATTCTACTTTGCGAACCTTGAACCATCCCTCCTATCCCATTCCTGTCCATACACCACACTGCACATCGTCTGTGACTACGCCCTGGGCTTCGCGGCCACGGCGTAAAACAGCCGCAGGTTCCGGCAGCTGATTTCCCGCGGCAGCGCCGACTCGGTCGGGTTGAGCCGCACCGCGCCGTCGACGAGGCCGGCCTCGTCAAAGAGGCGGAGCATGTCCGTCTCGGAGAAGCCGTGGTGCACAACGGTGCGCTTTGCGCTGGCCAGACTTTCACTGTGCTCGTGGGTTTGCTCGTGGGTGTGCTCGGCGTGCTCGTGGACGTGGCTGCCGGCGTGGCCGTGGCCGCAGGGCGCCGGCTTGATCCAGTCGACGACGAGCAGCCTCCCCCCCGGCGCCAGCCGCCCCGCGACGCCGCGCAGGACCGCCGCGGGGTGCTCGACGTGGTGCAGCGCCATGCAGATGCACGCCACGTCGAAGCCGGCAAAGTCGGCGCCCTGCGCGGCCGCGCCCAGCGCCGCGCCGGCGTCGGCCGCCAGGTCCGCCTCGACGGCGCGCATGCGCGCGGGCGCGAGGCCCGCCGCCGCCGCCGCCGCGTTGTAGCGCTGCACCATGGTCGTCGAGATGTCGACGCCGCGCAGGCGCGCCGCGTACGGCGCCAGCGCCAGCGACAGCACGCCGCTGCCGCAGGCGTAGTCGAGCACGGCCACGCCGGAGCCGGCGGCGGCGCTGGCGTCCTCCGGGATGCCGATCCGCGCGCGGTGCGCCGTCACGTAGTCGATGATCTGCTGGTGCATGTCGCGGATCCACTTGGTGCGGAACGTGTCCTCGGGGAGGTTGCTGGCCGGTCAGTCAAATGCTCGTGCGTCTCCGCGTCTGAGGATGCGTGGTCCTACTCGTAGTGCTCCTTGTTGACCTCCTTCCAGGAGCGCCCGTCTGCGGGCTGATTAGGCGGCGAGTCCATGACGGGGTACAGAAATGGCGAGTATAGAAATGGTGATCTTGGAGTTTGACAGTGTCTGGTCGATGTTCTGCTCGGACGGCCTGTCTTGGCCCTTTATAGTCGTCATGCCATGTCCTTCGGCGACTTGTCTCGTCTTCAGCGTTTTTGGTGGGCGTCTTGTCCCCGAAAAGTTTCCGAATACGCCCTGCCACGTTCTCAACGAGGCAAGGAGGAGCAAGAAAAAAGAAAGGAAAAGAAGATAAAAGAAAAGAAAACTAGAAAAGAAGTAGGAAAAAGACGGAAGAAAAAAGAAAAGAAGAAAAAAGAAAAGAAAATATATGTCTACCGGTGAGGCTTGGTGGGAAACAAACGTCATTCGTGGAGATTTACTCGGAGACTAGTCTCTCGATCCATTTAGCTGCCATCCATGCGACGAACAAACTTGATATGGCAGCATCGTCACGGCAGCATCGTCACGGCAGCACCGTCACGGCCACAGCCTCTCCTTCGTCCACGCCCCGGGCCCCGTCCGCACGTACCGCAGCCGCCCGTGCTGCCGGTCCTCGGCGCCCTGCCAGAACTCCACGCTCGTCGGGTCCACCGCGTACACCAGCCAGCCGGGCGCGACGTAGCCCGGGTCCGCGTCGATGCGCGCGCGCGCCGCGCGCGTCCGCGCGGCCAGCTCGCCGGCCGCCCGGACCACCTCGCTCTGCGGCGACGCCACCGCGCTCACCCGCGACGCCGGCGGCCGCGCCAAAAAGTCGGCCGCGCACTCCGCCGGCGGCAGCGGCTGCGCCCGCCCGCGCACGCGCACCTGCCGGCCCAGCGCCGGCCAGTAGAACGTCAGCGCGCACGCCGCGTGGGCCTGCAGCTGCCGGCCCTTGGCGCTGCCGGCCTTGGCGCCAAAGTGCCAGCCGCGCGCGTCCACGTTCTTGAGGATCAGCACGCGCGCGTCCGGACAGCCGTCGCCGTCGACCGTCGACACCGTCATCGCGTGCGGCTCGTACGGCGTCGCCGTGCTGCGTCCCGCCGCGACGGCCTCCCGCAGCCACCCCAGAAAGGCCGCGTGCGGCGTGGCGGGAAACGCCGCCCAGTCGACCTCGCTGTACGGGCCCGCGAGCGACGGCAGGCTGCGCAGGAGCGTCCGGACGTCGTCGCCGTCGCCGTCGCCGGTGGACGGGGCGGCGGGCGCTGATGCAGGCGCAGGTTCATCCATGACGACGTTGCGTGCTCAATGCCCTTCAAGTGGCTCGTATATCGTTTCTGCGTGGGCGATCGGGTGAGATGCAGCTGAAGCTGGCGCAACGTTGTCGAGAGCCTGAAAAATGACAATGACGCATTGCCACGTGACCGTATACTCGTAAAGCACTCTTCATGCAACGGAGCTGAGTACGTGTCTAGGGTGTCGTTCCACCTTCTCTTTTCCGGCGCATTTTTTATAGATGAAATAAATGTCCATGGAACTGTGGCCGCTCGACACTCTTTCCGTCTCCGCCATTCTTCTCTTCGGCCTGAACAGCTATGCACCGTGAGGCCAGGCCTTTTTATCGATTTTTATCGACACTCGTTGTGGCCAGCCGTGGAAACTGTCCAAGGTTGGCCTCTTTTGTCCTACTTGCTTGTTCTTGCCCGTCCCATGTCCCTTTATATATGCTCAAGGCCGTTTTTGTTCGTTCAACTGCTATTGTCAATGCAACGAGTTGATGTTTTCTATAAACACTCGAGTTTAATGAGCACCCCCTTTTTCTGCTTCCAGGACTATATCACTGAAGAATCCCGCAAAGACCACGTTTCTGCCTACAGGCTGTCATAATGCAGAATGATACAGAGGCAGCAGGAGGCACAAAAATGCGAGACGAGTGACTTTGGCATTATCCCATCGGTCCGTCTGCACGTCGACCTACTCGCCCACCCTGCAGACACTGTCCTGCATGCCCCTTTCCGCTCTTCTCATCGGTTCACCCTGGATTCGCTGGAGGAGTCCACAGAGCCCGAGTGGGTGTGCAAGGAAAAAGAGGGTGCGCGGTCAAGAACAAAGTGTTTCCAGCCAATGGAAAAGGGTCTTTTCGCTGTAGAAGAGGGTGTGAAGATGACACGCAGGAGCCAAGAAACAGCAGACGGAAGAACGCAGCAACTGTGCCGGACAGGCTGTTGGCCTGGGTCTACGCCGGCCGCAACCAGAGAACACATACACGTAAGGTGAGGCGGCGGCGAATGGGATGAAATGGCGGCGGCTAAAAAAAAAAAAAAAAAAAAAAAAAAAAGGAAATCAAACACCCACACCCTTTTACCTCCCCCCGCCGCGCGGCGTAGCCCAGTCCGCTGCCTCGTCTGCGTCGTTCGGACTCTTTCATTCTCCCTCTGTCAAATGCCCATGCGCCCCAAGAGCGGAATGGGAGGCAGTTCGGCATCCCGCGGACAAACGAAGCCGGTTGGCGTCTGTTCATATAGCGTCTATACTCTGGCACAAGGCAGTGATCTCTCTTCGGTTGCATCTTTTTTCAAGCATTTTCTTTTCGAGCTCGTCAAAGTCGCCCTGTCCCCCGTCTTTAAAAATCCCAGAAACAAAAGATGTAGGCGTGTAAAGTCGTCCGCCCTCAGCCGCCTCCGCTCGTCGTGCGACATCGCCACAAGCAAACGCCGCCACGGCTTTATTTTTATAGTGTGCCTGCACGCACCCGGCAGCAGCCCCCTCCGCCTGCCCTCAGCTCTGAGCAGACCCTTGACGGGTCGTTCACGCCTCTTCTTTTAAATTCTCGACGCCACCCACAGCCATTGACGTTTTTGTCTTCTTTTCTCCCCACACCCGTCTCTCCTCGTCTCCTCGTCTCCTCGTCTCCTCGTTAAAAATGGATGCTTCCGGAAAGGCCTGCCTCCCCGACCCAGCGACAATGGACGAGCACCACCGCTGACTCGCCGCCTCTCTCCAGGTTCTCAATTCCCAGCTCTTCCGCCCCGAAAAGGCAGAGGACTGGGAGCTCTACCGCGCCGTCATCACCGGCCTCTACGGAAAGCACACGCTGTCCGAGGTCACGACCCGCATGAAGGAGCTGCACTCCTTCTACGCCACGCCCAAGCAGTACAAGACCAAGTTCCGGGAGTGGGGACTCACGACAAAGTACGTCAAGGACTTTGAGTACGAGGCGCTGCTCGCGCGGGAGGCGCAGCTGGGCGAGCAGCCCGCGTACACCGTCCGCGACAAGCGCGTGCCGCGCCAGGACGTGGCTCGCTTTCGGCGCCGCAGGGAAAAGAGCGCGTCCAGCAAGGGCGGCAAGAAGGGCAAGGGCAGCATGGCAGCTGCGGGCCAGGAGCATTATAATACGGCCGACGCGGCCGACGCTGCGGCGGACGGCGACGCCGGCGGCGACTACATGACAGCGGCCGTCGACGACCCGGCCTACGCGTACGATGCCGTCGGCGCTGCAGCCGCTGCCTACCTGGACCAGGGCGGCTACGGCCCGCACGACGGCTACGCGCAGCAGCACGGTGACGGTGAGTATCCACCGCAATAGTACGACACCGTTGCACGAGCGCCTACGCTCGCGGCTCGGTGGCCTGGAAGCAGCAGCTGACATTCTGGTAGGCTCCAGCGGAGCAGAGGGCTGGGGCTATTGATGTGCTGCCGGGAAGGGACAGAAAACAATATATGGATAGACGCTTGTATTGCTCAGGAGAATGGAGCTCATTTCCTTTCTGAGATCAGTTTTGACGCAACGAAAACCCCTCGTCAGCGCATAGCATTCGAATACAAAGGCCTCTGGCGGCCCATCCAAGACTGCACCTAGTCAGCTCAGCGTCTCACCCCGACGGGCATGGGAATTATTACCCTGTGGCTGGCTAGGATATATGTATGTACGAAGAAAATACATGGCAAGCGGTGTCTAGCTATAAAACAGCAAGGGCGATCCCCGATGGGCGCTGGTCGTTCACCTGGTTCGGTATTACTCTGTGATGATTATGACTCTTCCTCTATCGCTCACTTTCTCTTTCACACTTCTACTTTCATCTCTTCCTCCTATACTCTGTAGAGATACGCCGTGCCACCTGTACAAAAATACTGCACTTCATAAGCGGATAGACTGATGGACTGGACGATATGTGGTGTAGGATTTTAGCTTCTAGCTTTCAAAAACAATTTTGAATACATATCACACGGGCTTCATAAGCCGTAGACACACTATTAGGCGTTCAAGGGACAGGAACAAACCTCGTACGCAGGATCGTACGGGAACGAGGTTGTAGGGATGGGTTTGGAGGGTATATAGGGCTAAAGATTCACCCCTTGGAGAAGAAAGACTGTCGTTACCGCTTGTCTGAAATAGAAGCACCCTTCACACTGCCGATACCTCTGTGCCGTCATTGCATGCAAAGCTCATCACTCCCTCAGACGTGTTGAGTATTTTTCAACCGTGCACTTTAGCATTATTATACCGAGCAAGCCCCCTCCTCCTGACCACCTAGCAGAGATGCGCTTCTTCCTCGGGGAAAGTGTACCTTTACAACATTTCACTTTACTTTATCTACTTTGTTCTAGTCTGCTCTATTCTATTTTCTTTGATTTTGTGCTTTCTCGGTGGGTTTCTCCCCAGAGAACTTTATTTAGCTAGTCACCAATCGTCAGGAGTAGCTGAGAAAGGCGGATAATGATAATCATAACAAGTGCCAACACTTCAAATGATCTCATAGGCCAGACCACGCTAGATTTTTTTTAAAAAATATAAAACAATAAGACGGCGGATAATGCTGATCTGGCCCTCGTTATATTAGTTGTCCTGCTTGGTCGTGACTCGTGGCTTAATTGCGCAGACCGAATGCCGGGATTCAGGCCTGTGTCAGACAACGGGCAAAGGTCGTCTCCAATTGTTGTACAGAGTATTCAGATAACTCATAGTCAGCTTCTCCTTGACTCTCCCAGACTCTCCTTTCTAGTTGCTGCCCAGCAGCGGCCAGATTGCCACCACAGTATCCTTCTTAAAGATGCACGTCTCAAGCAGTGTCGGGAAAATCTAGAAGCAGTGCGGTAGACCACGGTAGACCTCGTTGTGGACAGACACGCCGCCGCCCTCCCAATGGAGGTCACAGCGTTGCCATCATCCCAGACAGCGCCGGAGAAAAGCCCCTGGTGGGCAAGCCCAAGGCCGCAAAAGCATCCTGGTCCATAGGTGAGACACCATACGCACCAGAGAACGTGCGCATAGCTGTAGTGTCGACAACAGCCGTGTGGTCGAGCCGCCGAGCACCATACGGGCGGCAATGGTCTCCAAGCTGTAAGCGGTGACGTTGGTGACGGTGGACAAGAGGGCTGTAAGGAGGCGTACCTTCCGCCAGGGCCCAGTATATTCAGCCATGATGTGCTGTGTAATGTTAAAGTTCACTGCGTATGAGTAACTAGACAGAACCCTGCTGGGGAAAAAACTGTCACAAATCTGAGTTATAACTATACAATAAGTTAATAGTTAAAGCTCAATATCATAACCCTTCCTGACTCCGTACCAAGCCCAACACTTTGCTCGTACATCGCGAACTCCCCTGGTCGACATGTTGAAGGAAGCCAGAGTAACTCTTGCCCGTCCTTCAGAATCCAAGGGTGCTCCCAACCTAATATGGGAAACTGGCCTGGCTCTTCACCTCTTTGTATCCAACCAAGAGAAGGGACGACTGACGCAACGTAACCGGTATGGCCTTTGAGCGTCTGCGTACACGCTCCCGA
>JADHKR010000038.1:142874-268469 GCA_019925305.1 Sporothrix cf. nigrograna
ATCGCCCGAGCCAGACGCAAGCTGCTTTCCGTCTGGCGAGAAGACGACTGACGTAGCGAAATCGGTATGGCCTTCGAGCGTCTGCGTACACGCTCCCGACGCCACATCCCAAACCTTAACGGTTTTATCGTCCGAGCCAGACGCAAGCTGCTTTCCGTCTGGCGAGAAGACGACTGACGTAACGTAATTGGTATGGCCTTCGAGCGTCTGTGTACACGCTCCCGACGCCACATCCCAGACCTTAACGGTTTTATCGCCCGAGCCAGACGCAAGCTGCTTTCCGTCTGGCGAGAAGACGACTGACGTAGCGAAATCGGTATGGCCTTCGAGCGTCTGCGTACACGCTCCCGACGCCACATCCCAGACCTTAACGGTTTTATCGCCCGAGCCAGACGCAAGCTGCTTTCCGTCTGGCGAGAAGACGACTGACGTAACGAAACGAGTATGGCCTCCGAGCGTTTGTATGCACGAGTCCCACTCGGCTTGTACAGCCGGCTTTATTTTAATCCAGTCCAGCTCATATTTTTCAAAGCGCTTTCGCACTTTGCTATTTGTTGGGCTGAACAAGAGCGCAGACATGTATGTTTGGAGAGGTGCAAGCTGAATACCATCTTTATGCATTAAGATGAACCGCAATGTATCACGGACAAAGTCGCCGAGCTCCGATGCTTCGTCGCATGCCTATGACACCAAAAGTTAAAAGGGGGCCGTTGACTGCTTTCCTGTAGACTCTGATGGCTTATACGTACTGGGACAAGGCTAAGAAGCTTTCGAATAGAAACAATCCCGTTTGGGATTTGTCTGAGAAGGGAGAGGCTCTCGATCCAATGCAGCAAGTGCTCTTGTAAAAAGGAATAAACACACTTTGTGTTGGGTAGACTTTCTTCGTGCGTAGAGAGCTGGCCACCTGCATCGCCGAGATGGTCCACCCAGTAGACACAAGCATAGCGCATTTCAGCGAGAGGGTCTTTCTGGGGTATAGTTGCATCCGTTGGATAAGGGCCAGGAGATTGAAGATTGTACATGTTTTTGTGTAGACCATTCATTACACCAAGGCAGCGCCGGCTCATGTCAGCGTGTTCTTGGTCAAGGCTAACATACTTTTTTTTTAGATAGTCGTTTGCGGACTGGTGGATCATGTTCACTGTGTCGTTGGTAATGGTGAGAAACGAGTCGCATTCGTCAACAATCCTTGGCACTCGACGCTGTGGCAAAGAAATCAAAGCAGCGAGCTCGCTCACGGTCAGGGGCCGGTACGCGAGGTAGACTGCCTTCAACGTGTCTTTGCGAGGTTGGGTTTCTTGTCCTTCGCCTGTCTCGACCGTGCTCATCATGCGGTCGTACAGAGCAGACAGCCCAGACGGGAACTGCTGGACAGTCGTGAGAGCGTCCGATCCATCAACCAGTCTCCCCCGTTTGTCTGGCTTATTGAGCTTGTTGAAGATAAACCACACCCAGAGGAACGTGTTCTCGGCACGGCGGGTGATCTCGGAAGAAATGTCGTGGATGATCGCTTTAGTATAGCCTTCTTTATCGGCAAGAAGAGAGAGCTGATGGTGGATGTAGGCGTCAACGGGGGCTTTCAGCGCTTGGTAATCCAGCTCGACCATGGACTTGGCCACCTCTTTCGTCTTGAGCGAGATGGTTGGGCGGCTAGAGACCAGCCACTTCACTTTGCCAGAGGAGAGGATCGAGGAATTGATAAGGTCAACTAGATCTGGCAAGTCCTTGCTGCACTCGTCCAAAGCATCGACGATGAAGTAGACGGGTTTGAGGTCTGGGTCGGCTAGAATGCTTTTAAAGACTTTCGATAAGCTAATAAATGTGTTCATTTCGTCAAACGACTGCTTGGAGCTCTCGTATTTTTGCCGCAGGTGTTTGAGGAGATGAGGCTGCTGGATAAACAGCATCCAAAGCAGCGACCGCAGGGCGGCCGGGACGTTGTCAAGGGTGTCCTCGGTGGCCTGGAAAAAAAAGTATGAGACGCCAGGGTTCAGGGCGGCGGACCGCTTCGACAGCTCACGGATGATGCCCAGCAGCAGCATCGTCTTGCCCGTCCCGGCGTCGCCCTTGATCCATAAAAGGCGACAGGATGACGGCAGTGGCGGAACTGGGACAGAGCCATCGTCGTGGCTGCCGTCATGGCTGTCGTCCTGGGTGCCAGTGTTTGGGTCGTCCGTAAAGGCCCTGAACTCGCGCGTATCGAGGATCCACTTGAACGCATCGTAAAGCAGCGTGTCTTTTTTTTTCTCGATCTTGTCCATGTCGTCGTGGGGGTCTACCACGAAAAGATTCCGAAGAAGTTTTTGGTCCGCCTCCTCCCTCTGCATGCGCATCTGCTCGGCCACATAGTCTTGAATCGTCTGGTTGATGTTGGCGAGCAGCGCCATGTTCTCTTTGGCGCGGTCACTGCAGTCCTGGAGAGAACTTTGGGCGACAAATTCGTTGTACCGGTCCAGGTCATTCTGCAGTGTGGACTCGGCATTCTTGATGCTCTCCAGACTTGCGGCCCAGTCGTCAAGGCTGGCCATGCTTCGGAGAAAGACAACGCCCTGGTGTCTGTAGTACGAGCACACACTCCGTATCAGGAAGAGAAGGAGGTCCTGATAGAGGCCGACGATGCTTTCTCTCAAAATGACGAGGACGACCTTGGTGGGCGTCTTCCCAGGCCCGGTGTGCCCTGTGTCGAGAAGAAGATCGGTGAGAGCACAGTACCACTCCATCCGAGAAACAATATACGTGACGCCTTCGAGCTTGGCGCTGCCGGCCTTGGCGGGCAAGCAAAGAATCTGGTTCACAGTTAACCGACTGAGCTAATGCGGCTGACACGTATGAACCCTCGTTTCTCGTTGGTGTCTGGGCTTACCTGGAGTACAGCGCACACGCTGGCCCAGGGAAGGGCGGCGGGGGCGGCCTGGGGGACATTCTGGATGACAAAGTCGCCCAATGGCTTGACCTTGAGGATGGCCTCGACATACTTGCCTACGGAGTTTGTAATCTTGGAAGCCTTCTTGATCTTCTCCTGGCCCGACATGACCAGCTGGGCCATCTGCCTCTGGCGCGTGGCCGCGCTGCTCGGCTGGGCTTCAGTGTCGCCAGCAGTGCCGCCGTTCTTCTCATCAGCGCTGCCGAGGGTGTCCTTCAAGATCTTCATGTATCTCTCGACGAGTTCTTTATTGCCCGGGTCTTGTTCGATGCGACTAAAGGCGTCATTCCATATTTCCTGGGACTTTGAAACCGGCGGGCTCTGCGTTGTAATATCCGTAATATCCTTAGCAGTCGAGCTTGCTCCGGTCCCGTGCGGTTCCACTGCTAGGTGTTGGGCGGCCTGTGTCGCGCCATGCGGAGGACAGGAGTGCGTTTCCGGAGATGCTGTGGCAGGCGAGTGCAAATGGGACTGCCCGCCTAGCGTGACACGAGACGCGTTTTCGGCGATGAGTCGGTCGTCTCGTCCGTCGTCTCGTGCAGATGCTACAAGAGATAAGACACTTGTCGTGCAAGTCTTGTCGAGTCGTAACACACCTAGCGTCTTATTGCGGTGACGTCCTGGCAAGTGGATCTTGTCCCGCCACCCTTTGCGTTTTCCATCGTTTTTTGGAGACATGGCTGGATAGCAACAGTATGGCAGACTGTTGCAACGGTGGGCGCCTTTTGGCAGATGGCAGAAAGCAAAACGGAAGAATAGGAGAGGTTCTTAAAGGGCCAAGGGCTGTCGGAGAAGGAAACTTTCGGTGTCGAAGAAGAAAGATCTTGGGGGTGCCGTTGGCTCGGAGAAGGATTGCGCGTGCGATAATTTGAGGTGTTGAACTTGGTAGAGAGACCATCCCATAACGAGGGCAGGAAGGCGAGAAGCGGCAAGGGGCAGACGAAAGTCGCCTGGGCGGTGTGCCTCGATACCGCTCGAAGACGAGTCTGGCAGACTTTGCGTGATTGGCCCTGTTTTCTTTCTACCCCGCGCGCAGACTGGAGAGTACGATGCTATGATTCGATAGAAAGAAGCCGTCGTATTTGCAGGGCGCTGCTGCAGCCGCTTCGGATTTGCGAGGAGCCTGGCTCCTGGTTTGGCAGGGCCAGAGTCGACAGCGGTGACCGGCGGGCTGCATGAAACGAAGCTTCAAAAGCACAGTATTCTAACAAGCTACATAGTAGGTCCATCCCAGTAGAAAAACAGCAAAATTGAACCACATCAGGCGAAACGAGAGCACACAAGCGGAAAAGGCAGGAGGGAACCAACCACTTCTCCTTATCAGTGTATGTATCTCATGGGTTGGGTCGTAGCCGGTCAGCGACAGATCCGTGCAATAGCAGGTGGAGTGGCAGTGTTCATACAATAAATCAATAAATAGCATGCTGAAACAAGGATTCCTTCAGGGTTTTTATGCTCCAAAAGACTGGACAAGTGCCCGGGATGCCCATACCCAAGCGTTTCCTTTTTCAGAAAAGAGAAAAGGAGGTAGAAAAGGACGAGAGAAAAATGTACAACGAAAAAATAGACAGTGGTGGACGGCCATGGCAAGTTTCTTGTATTTTCTTCCTTTTACCAGCGTACATACACTGCCCGTCGTCGTCGATCTTGGCCACCATACAATCGTAGCAGGAGTGAGGCACGGGCAGCGGGTTGGGTAGCAAGCACGGGCCGCACTCGCCAGCAATGAGCGGGAAGTGCCCTTTTCTTCTCGAAGGGCTCGCCTTCCATCATCATTATTTTCTACGTCCATACAAATCAAAGAGGGCAATACGGTGACTTGTGTGTAGTTGTTGTCGCCTACCCCTTATCCATTGCAAGCAACGTTGGGCATCAATCAGCAAGAGTCTTGGTTCCAGCCCCACGGTGTCGCCTAAATTCAGGGTTCGATATGACAGAATGAATGAAATTTATTCCGCCCGGAGGCACAGCCTCAAGGCCGCGTCTGTGCTCTGCTGACATAATATCGGTTGCATTACATGAGCACATCGCCTCTTCGTCCTCCCTCTCAGGAATCCTCCCTCTCAGGAAGAAGGAGACGTTTTTTTTATTCTCTTTGCTTTGGGAGTGTTTGTCTCTGCGTCTGCCACTGTGCAGTGCTGTTTCTCGGCTCCGATCTGATGTAGGTATTCATTGGCGCGTGCCATGTCTGTCCTCAGATGTGTCAGAATGCGTGCTCCTCCTCCCTCTAGGATCTCCCTTTGTATGTGTTGTTCCGAAATAATATCATTCTTGGTTGTCGTCCGGGCCTGGTCGTAGGGTGCGTCCGGGGTAGCGCGCTTTGCTGGGTGGCCGTCCGAGCCTCTCCCTTGGCTCGTTTTATTAGGTCGATGTTGCTCTGGATGGTAGCCACCGTTTGTTTCGTTGTTGTTTACTTTGCGTCTTTGAATTTCTTGGCGGATCATCCGCATGTTATATTACCCACTGTTGGCCGGGTTGATGTATCGTTGACAGGACTATCTGATTACTCACACTGTTACTGTACGGCTCACAGTCGTGTTTGGGAAGCTCTTCAATCCCCTCACAACAGCCTGTACCTCAGCGTGTTCGATATGTAGCCGTGGAGGGACGACACATAATAATAGTTTTCGGTTATATTTTTAGGTTGTAACTAAATTTGACTGTTTGATTTTTGGCGGAGAAACAGTTGCTACGGCTTATCGTTTCCTGATCTGATCCGTTTCGGCTTTGGCAAAGCTCGGGTTCCTATCTTCCTCTTCTTCCACTCCTGTAAAAGATCCATTGCATGTTCCAAGTTTTTCTCCGGCTCAAGAGTTGGCCTCCATTCGGCCATGTCGACAGCTTTTTGAGCAATCTTTGGTAGGCTTTGGTCACCATTGACGTCTAGAGGCTTTCCGTTGGTGCTTGAAACATTGTTTTGGTATGTTGTCTCGGGCGCCAGCGTAGGGGTTCTTCCAGATTTCCTGGAACCACGGTAGGCAGCACCATCAGAAAGCAGTTATAGACACAAAGGCATGGTGGATAAGGGTGAAGCGTGTATATGAAAATAAAAATATTAAGACCAGTTAAGCTAGGGACTAGGTGTAGGTTGAAAAAAACGGAATCGGAGGACTTCAAGACGAGATAGAATACGGCATGCTTATAGGCCGCCAAACAGGAAAGCCAGAGCGAGCCCAAACCTCCATTCGTTCTCTCTCTACAAAGGAGAAATAATTCTCGTTAAGACGGCCCCTGGCCGACATAGCGAGCACGGGGCGAGCACGGACAGCAGGTACCACGAAATTTGTTAGGATAAAGAAACACTCTTGCTTAAGCCATATACCTGACAAGTCATGGATGTTTGTCCCGCGTTTTCCGTTGTGCCGTGCCCCTCCTCGTCTTAGCAGTAAGACAGCTCCTCGACACAACATACAGTAATACTACGCTGCTAGAATAGATTCGCCCGTCTAATATTCCCAGCCATCCAGGCAACCCATCTAAATTGCAAGAGAGTTTTAGGCGAGTACTCGGCGACGCCCAGAAAAATGGTTCAGGCCATCACGGACAGAAAATTGCAGTATAAAACTGAATTTACTACGCGGTCTGTTGGATCGAAGCTACGAGATGGTCACTACACCGAGAGAGTTAGCAGGCGCCGATCAGGGTCGAGGGGGAGTTGGCGAGATACGAGACAACTATACGCTCGAGGCTAGCTGGGACTTTATGACAAAAAAAATCACCAAAAAACCCAACTCGTTAAAAAAAAACCATAGAGTCCGGAAGACTAACAAGATTAAAAAAATGGTTGTATTATGACTACTTCGGCGGGAGTCGTGATATTAGTCGATCAAGGTTGACAACGTTGCCGAAAAGGGCAAGGCGGGAACTACAGCAGCAACTTGGCCAGAGGAAACCGCCAAAGCGGCGGGCACATGTTTTGCTGCGCGGAATCGCCGTTTCCCGTGTCCCATTTTGTTTGCTTCCATGTTTTCCTTATTCAGAAATACACTAATCCCTGCGAGCCCGCCATGAGTAAAGTCTCGAAACAGAAACCGACCCTTGGATGCACAAGGAATCCGTCTTTGTGTGTCGTTGACGTTCGTTCCAACGGGGGAAGGAGCTGCCAGCTGCCAAAAGCCTGTCTCCACCCTGACCGGCAGGTGTGGGGCGTAATCCACTAGCGCCCGGTAGCTTATTTGCTCGGCGTTTTCAATAATCGCCGTATGGACGGCTTGCCAAAGTTCAATGAGTGCATACATTGTACTGAGTAGGCGAGCGCTGTGAGTTTTGTTTTCTGTGCCCGGCGGGCTGTCGCGGACGTGGTTGAAGTGGTCTCTGACCGAGGCTGCCAAGGAACGAAGAAAGAAAAATAAAGAAAAAATTAAGGAAAAGGAAAAGAAAAGTGGTTGCGATGGCGAAAGCGAACCCGGAGCGCACAGACGGCTGATGAGTCTGAAAGGAAAGTTGCTCAGCTGGTAGTGTGCGGTGGTGGTTGGTCTAACTACTCGTAGTCGCTCGGTTTCGTACCGCGGGAGGATTCTCGGTTTCGTATAACAACCGGACGTTAGCGGCCGGAGATTTCCTGCCCAGTGGCCGGCGGCGATGCCGGTGCTCTGCGAGCAGGTAATATTTATGGCTGTTCTCTGCTGATTTTCTTTTTGTCTTGCGGCTATTTTCTGTTTCTTGTCTGGTTGTCGAGAGATAGATGACTTTTTTGATCCTATACAACTTGCATTCACTCCACGGCGCTCACCTCGACGCTATGCTGCCGCCAAAAGAGACGGGCGAGCCAAATCCCCTCGACACGACTCAAGACACCCCTGCAGCGGCCAACAATGGCGGACCCGACAGCGAAAAGACCGACAGCCCCGTCGACACGCCTGCCAAGAAGCCGGGGACGAAGAAACCAGAGACGAAAGAGGAGGACCAGCAGGACTACATGACGGGCCTGCCGTTCTTTGTCTGTTTTGGCTCGCTGATGCTGGCGGCGCTGCTGTCAGCTCTCAATGCATCCATGGTGGCCACGGCCATTCCGGCCATCACCAACGCCTTCCACTCGATCCAGGACGTGGGCTGGTACAGCTCGGCGTATCTGATTTCCAAGTGCGTGCCGGATGCCCAGACCTCTGTTAATGGGCCCGCGATCAGTGGCTGACGGCTCCAGCTGCGCTATGCTCCCGTTGACGGGCAAGCTGTTTGCCATTTTTCCTCTGAGAGTACGCAGCTACCGCGGGCGTCCCCCCTCTCTCTGCATCCGGCTGATCTTGTAGTACACGTTTATCGCTTTCGTCTTTGTCTTTGAGATGGGCAATCTCATCGCCGGCGTTGCCGCCTCGTCCTCCATGCTCATTGTTGGCCGGGCCATTACCGGCATTGGCGGCTCGGGCATCATGACCGGCGCCACGGCCATTCTGACGACCATCCGGCCCCTCGCCAAGCGGCCGATGCTCATCGGCATCATCATGGGCGGCGTTGCCGTTGGCCAGGTGGGCGGCCCGCTCGTCGGCGGTGCCCTCGCGCAGACGGCCTGGCGGTGGGTGTTTTACATGTGCGTGGCCCCCACACCCACGAGCTGCCCTGCGAACACGGCTGGCACGGCTGACACGGCTGACTTTGCAGAAACCTCCCTCTCGGCGGCGTCGTCATCGTCCTCTTTTTGTTTGTAGTCCGCCTGCCCACGCCGCCGCAGCGCCTGAAGCGCCTCCAGGCCCTGGCACAGGGCACGGCCGTGGCGGCTGCGGACGGCGCGCCCGGCGGCCAGGCCGCGCTCACCGTGCGGCAGCACGTCCGCATCGCCGGTCAGCAGCTGGCGCGCATCGACTTTCCCGGCTTCGTGTGCTTTGCGGGCGGGTGCGCGCTGTTCCTCATCGGCCTCGAGTGGGGCGGCACAAAGCACCCGTGGCACGCGGGCGCGGTTGTCGGGCCGCTGGCGGCGGGCGCGGCGCTGCTGGCCGTGTTCGGCTTGTGGTCGCAGCGCCTCGGCGACCGCGCGCTGCTGCCGTTCCGGCTGCTGCGGTACGGGCGCGTCAACGTGTTCTGCGGGCTCACGTCGCTGGCGCAGGCGGCCAGCGTGTTTGTGCTCACGTCCTACCTGCCCATCTGGTTCCAGGGCGTCAAGGGCGCCACGGCCGTGGCCAGCGGCGTCATGCTGCTGCCGACGATTGTGTCGCAGCTCGTGGCGTCGCTGCTGTGCGGCTTCCTGGTGCAGCGGACGGGCTACTACCTGCCCGAGGTCGTCGGCGGCAACGCGCTCGTCGCCGTCGCCTCGGGCCTCTTTACGACCTTTGCGCCGTCCACGGCCGCCGGCCAGTGGATCGGCTACCAGATCCTCGGCGGCGCCGGCCGCGGCTTTGTCATGCAGCTGCTGACCACCGTCATCCAGGCCAGCGTGCCGCCGTCCGACATCCCGCTCGGCGTCAGCTACGTCCTGTTCTGCCAGTACTTTGGCGGCGCCGTGGCCGTCTGCGCCGCGCGCACCGTGCTGACGTCCACGCTCGGCGCCGCCCTGGCCACGTACGCGCCCGGCGTCGACGCGCAGACGGTCATCAACACGGGCGTCACTGACCTGCGCAGCGTCGTTCCGGCCGCCGACATGGACGGCGTCATCATGGCCTACAACCAGGCGCTGGTCAATGTCTATGTGAGTCGGCTTCTGATGTTTTTCTTTGTGCTTTTCTTTGGTGCTTTTCTTTGCCTTCTCTTCTGACTTGGCAGTACCTCCAGCTGGCGTTGTCGGCCACGGCCCTCGTCTGCTCATGCTTCCTCGGCTGGCGAGACATTCGCAAAGTCCGCGCAGAGCAGCAGGAACAGGGTGATGCCGAAGTCGCCCAGCCGCGGAAGAACGACGAGACCGGCGGTCTTCCTTCGCAGCCGCCAAACAGCAATTCCCAGTGAGCATCTCGCTGCGTTTTTGTCAATAATTTATTGTATTGTTCCCCGATGGCCTATAAATCCCAGCAGCCCATATTACCCCGTAAATCATTATTTCGTCCCGCTTGGGTGCACGTGGGTGCGGCTAAAGCTCATAGCGCTCTATAGAAGGAAAATGAGGATCCTCTCATGACAAGTAAAAAGAACAAGAAAGAAGGGAAAGGTGACAAAGGCGGTGTTGTACAGTAAAGGGCGTGTGCAGTCTGAAGAGGCGGTGACTACACGGCTGCGCGGAAGCGGGCCACAGTGCCGTTCCAGGAAGGATAGGTGGTGTGCCACTTGCCGTTGTCAAAGGTGGTGGACGGTGTAGGGGTGTGCCACTGGCCGTCGTCAAATGTAGTGGTCGACGCAGCAGGGGACAGTGGGGTGGGAGCGTGCCAATAGCCGTCGTTGTACGTGGTGGTGGACGTCGCAGACGGGCTGGACGGGCTACTCGGCCAGCTAGACAAGGTCTGCGGCTCGTGGAACGAGGAAGTAGATGAAGAGGCCGAGGCGGAAGAGACGAGGGAGGATGAAGTGGTAGGGAAGGATGAAGAGGAGAAGGAGGAGAAGGGGGAGGAGGAGGAGGGGAAGGAGGAGGAGAAGGAGGGCGAGAAGGAGGAGAAGGAGGAGGAGGGGGAGGAGGAGGGGGAGGAGGAGGAGGGGGGGGAGGAGGAGGGGAAGGAGGAGGAGAAGGAGGGCGAGAAGGAGGAGGAGTAGGAGGAGGAGGAAGAGGAAGACGACGACGACGATGGTGAGGCTGAGAAGGACGACGACGATGACACGCTGGACACAGTGCCCGTCACCGACGCCGGCACAACTATGTTGGACGTGACCGTCGTCGTGCTCGCCGGGCCCTCGACGTTGACAACGGTAATATCCGTGACATGTGCCGTTACGGGCGTCTGCGGCGTGCTCGTCGACGTTACCGTGACAACGTCCGTGTCCGTCGTCGTCGTCGGCGCAGCCGTAGCCACGGCGGTGGTGGTGCTCGTCGTGGTGGCTGCTCCGCCGCCCCCGCCCGAGCCACTGCCATTCCCTCCGTCAATGTCGACGACCGAGTAGGTGGCTCGCGGCGCCAGCACGGCGTCTGGCGCCTGTCTGGCGTTGTGCTTGGGAGAAAAGGGAAGCGGTGAGGCGGCTGTGGAGAGCACGGCCACGGCTGCCAGGAGGGATGCAGGGAGGCGATGCAACTGCATCGTGGCGAGGCTGCCGGGCAGCGAGGCTGTGGTGTGAAGGGAACGCGTAGAGAAGACTTCTTTTTCTAAAACTCTGGTTCAGAGCTGCGGTGCGGTAGTGACGGTGATTGTGAGTTGGGAGTGACGGGCCGTTGCGTAAAGACAAGCCGTGAAGCGAATGGTGATGAAGCGAAGGGAGCAAATCAAACGTGTCGAAAAGAGTGTTGTCCAAGGAGAGAAAAAAAGGAAAGGAATACGTAAATAGAGAAACGCAGCAAGAAGCAACGGGCACAGCCAGCAAATATACCAGGGCGTCGGAGAGGCCTCGTCCGATGCGGCAGCGTCAGACAATTCACGGAAATGCAGAGGCTGGGACTGAAAGGACGGCGCAAAAGGATGTAAATAAATCGTTTGCGCTGAAAAGCG
This sequence comes from Sporothrix cf. nigrograna, assembly GCA_019925305.1. Lineage (NCBI taxonomy): Eukaryota > Fungi > Ascomycota > Sordariomycetes > Ophiostomatales > Ophiostomataceae > Sporothrix > Sporothrix cf. nigrograna. The sequence continues at coordinate 154,293 of JADHKR010000038.1, forward strand.
GCTAAAGGCAGCTAAAAGCGGTAGGCTCCGGTGGCTGGGACTGAGACAGTGCGCTAGGGCTGCAAGTCTCCACTTTTCAGCAATGACCAGCCACTCGAGGATCAAGCGGACGTGGAGGTACCGGTCCAGGTCCTGAAGAAGTGGGGCCAGAGCGATTACGTACGCAGGAGTAGCTTCGGCCAATCAGAGTGTCGCTTGGAGAAGCATCGCATCACCAACTTTTGTCTCCCGTCGGCCGGCCATCACCCACGCACGACTGCAGCCTCCCCACCGCCCGCCGCCATGGAGCAGACCAGCCAGGCCACGCTCGAGCTGCTCGAGTCGCGTCTTTGCCGCGTCGAGCACCTTCTGTACGGCAGCGAGACCGACGCCGACACGGCCGTGCCGCCCAAGCCGGCCATCGACGCGCTTGCCGACCTCGAGAGGCGCTTTGCCGCGCTCGTGTCCAACGTCCGCGTCTACTCGGAGCTGCTGAAAATCTGTACGGGGCCGACGGCCATCCTCCTCGCATACATATACACGGGAAGCATGACCGGTCGCTAACGCACTCTGCACAGACCGCACCTACCCCTCGCTCTTCCAGGCCCCCCCGGCCGGCACGCCGCCGACGCAGCTCGACAAGGAGGCTCTGCGCGCGGCCGTGCTCGCGTACGCCAGCGCGTTCCCGGCGACCGCCTCGTCGCTCAACGCGGCCCTCGTCGACACGCCCGTGCCGGACCCGGCGCTGAGCGCGCACCTCGTCGGGCTGGTGCCGCGCATGGAGGCGCTGCTGGCCGCGCAGCGCGCGCTCGACGCCGAGGTGGCGGCGCTGCGCAGCCGCAGCGAGCGCGCGGTCCGGCAGTACTACGAGCAGCAGGCGCTGGCGCCGGCCAGGGCGGTGGCGCGGGTCGAGACGCGGCTGGAGCGCGCCGAGGGGCGCGTGCGGCGGCTGGAGACGGCAGCGCAAAAGGAGGCGGCGGGGGGGGCGTGATGCCGCGACAAAACCGCGACGGGACCAGACGTCTGTGCTCACAAAAAAAAAAAGGGCGAGGAAACAAGACGACAAGGCGACGGCGACGGCGACAGCCTGCCGCACACGGCCGGTGAAACATCTCGCACGGCACCGGCATGTCCGGGAGGAAACAGCATGCAGGGCTCTGCAGACAGTGTGCCCTGCGGCAGTGCAGCTCCAACGCCGCGCCTAGGAACGCAGAGTGTCAATAGGCTCTGAGAAGCTGCCCGGGCGAAGCATCAAGGTGGAGGGCACACCGAGGTGTATGTCCGGTCAGGAAGGGATCCCATTCGACTGCCAAGAAAGGACATCTTCCAGGAAGACGTTCAAGGCGGTCTGGAGGAGCTCCTGGCTCGCTGTACAATACATGGAGCGTTGGTAGAAGTCGCACTCGGACAATTTTGCTCGTTCAAACCCTTGCCTTCTCCCAGCATGTCCGGAAGAGAACACGCAGGTCTTGGCACACGTGTTCGCTGTCGTAGACGGCGTATGTGAAAGATGTAAAAGAACAAGACAAAAGCGGCACATGCCCGTTCCGTGCCATTGTCTGTTTCAGGTGCCTCGACAAGGCTTTGCCAGGGCGGCCTGCGACAGAAACGAGAGCCGCACGGGGCACGAGCGGGAGACAAGAAGAAAACAGAAAGAAGAACGCAGATCGACACGGCAGACGGGGGAGAGACGGCGACGATGCATCAGGATTACGAGGAGCAAAAGTGCAGCGTGTCGCGGGGACCATCTGAGGACAGCCGGCTGAAAGAGACGGAGGCCTTGTCCTACCGCCAACGGGCCAAACAGCGAGCGCAAAGCGGTCTTTATGGCTGACACAGAAACCTCCGGCGAACGATGCAACAACCAGAGGGTCCAATCGCAGCCAGTTTTGGCGTTGTTTCTTGCGGCGTACGTTTTCTGATTCCACGGTGAAACGTTTTTTCCGTCTGGTCAAGGGGTTCCACGTCTGGCCGTCTGTCTGTCTTTTCGACGACGTCCCGGCCGGCGGAAGAGGGCGCCGTTTCCTCGCACGACGCATGAATGCAATAAAAAGGCTGATATTGCCTGCAACGTCCCGGATTTTCATTGCGGAGCCGTGACAGGCAGGAACAGCCTTGTCCTTGATCTCGACCGTCAGCATCGAGCAGTCGTGGCTATGCCCTGTATTGCGCGGATCGAAGAGAAAAGAAGAAGAAAAGAGAGAAAAAAAAAGAAGAAAAAAACCTGTCCGAACAGAGGTGGAGCATGCCGCAAGGCATGACCTGCAGATACCGTAAGTACCAACATCGCATTACGACGCCCTGGATTGGATTGCGCGAATACTCTGCAAAGCACGTGGTGAACGCGTCTGCGAAGACTCCATCCCTTCTTTCACGGTAACCTACGTTTACCGTATTGGCAGTATGTGCTCGTATGATATATGTGAGTACATACAGTACGTCGTACGTACATGCATTCTCCTCCCTCGATCTTGAAGATGTTGTTTGTCTGCTCCTCACAGAGCCCAATGAGGCTGCAAAATACGACGTATCTTACAACTCCGGATACGTCGTACGTCTCCGCCAATACTCTAAACAGGCTAGCGTCCTGGTCCAGGAACACGAAACGGAAACGGCCACAGGGCACTAGCGCACACTATGTACAAATTCAAGGGGACGCGTTTGCACCTCAGGCCGTGGAGGAAGGCGCTCTCCACTGTTAGCGTCCCCTTGTTTCGTCTTTGATGTCCTGAGGCCCCTGCAAATCGAGGCCAGGTGCACGACGTCGACATGCGACGAGGAACTCCTGCTGTTCCTATGAGCACGAGCGTTATCGTCCCTGCTCGTACTCGTATTGTCCGTGCTCGTTCGCGCCTTCTGTCTCGCATCCCCGTGCCTGCTCTTTGCGGCAATTGCCTTGGCCCGTTCGCCCACACGGAAGCCGCGACGGCCTCTTCTTTTTCAGCCCTAATGCTGTGCACGTCGTCGGCCAGCCGAGTGCGCCAACGCGTCAACTGCCACGACAGCTGCTCGTGTTGTTCTGCGTCTTCTGCGGCATTCCAGACCCGTGCTCCACTTCTACTCGTAATCGCCGCATTCTGTGGACGGCAAGGCAGGAAAGCGAAAAGCCTTCACGGCGACCCGCTTTTCTGTTGGGTCGCTCCTCTATTCCAGAACGGTGGGTGTCGTCGACGACCCCTGGCTCCTTCCCTTCCGTCTCAAAACGGCGCCGCCTGCCGCCGCGCTCGCACTGCCACCCCAGCACCAGGCACTGCCCAGCACTCCACAAAGGCCCACTTATCCCATCTCCCGCTCGGTTTTCTTTTGCTCTCCGTCTTGTCTCTGCAGCCTCCCTTTCTCACTCTCCCTTTTCCTGCCGAGCGTCCACGTCCAACCGTCCTTTTTCCCGCCGCGTCGTTGCGCCCTTTCTGGCTTCGTCTCGCTTCTCTGTCTCCGTTTTCCGTCTTTGCTTCTTTCTCTTCACTCTTTCTACGTCTTTCTCTTCTCTTTGCTTCTCTTAACGGATTCGATTCTGTTCCGCTCCTTTTCTTTCTCGACACCCGATCCGGTACGACGCGCACCTCGGACGCCGACTGTTGACTCTCGCCTCTCCTCCCGCCTCGCCCTTATGCCCTCCTACGGCTCGCTGCGTTCTCCGTCTCTGCGCAAAATGGAACAGTCCCGCGGCCAGTACGGCCGCCGCAACGGCATCAGCGTCGGCAACATCATCGGCGACCCCTTTGCCCTGGCCACCATCTCCATCTCCGCAGTGCGTGCGCCGCCGGCCCCCTCCCCCCGTTGCTCCCACTAACGCGCGCAGCTCGCCTGGATCATCTCCTTCATCTCGTCCATCGTCGCCCAGGTCCAGACCAAGAGCGCCTTTCCCACATATACGTGGTGGACCATTGTCTACTACTTCTTCGTCGTGGCCGGCGTCTTTGTCGTGGTCGCCTCCGACACCTCGCAGACCTACCACGTCGCCGTCGTCGGCTACCTGGCCTGCGGCCTCGTGCTCGCCACGTCGTCGGTCAACGGCCTCGTCTACGCCAGCAACGGCGCCAAGGAAGCCGCCGCGGCCGGCTTCATCCTCCTGTCCATGGTGACGGTGCGTTGCTCAAACGTTTTGTGTGTCTTTGTGTCTGTCGTCTAACCCCCCTCCCCCCAGATCGTCTGGATCTTCTACTTTGGCTCCGCGCCGTCGGCCGTGCCGCGCGCCTACCTCGACTCGTTTGCCCTGGCCAAGGAGTCCAACACCAACCGCCAGACCATGATCGGCGCCTACGGCGTCGGCCGCCCCGAGACGTCGACGTCGGCCGCGCCGCCGCAGATGTACACGTCGGCCCAGCTCAACGGCCTCGAGAACTCGTCGCCCGTCACCGGCATGCCCGCCGGCGGCAACCGCAACTCGGCCCTCAACGGCGGCGCCTTTGGCAGCCTGCAGGCCAAGACCGGCCCGGCCGCCGCCGCCGCCGGCGTCGGCGCGCCCGAGGGCGAGATTGTGCCGCCCACCGAGTACCCGTACCGCGCCAAGGCCATCTACAGCTACGAGGCCAACCCCGAGGACGCCAACGAGATCAGCTTCGCCAAGCACGAGATCCTCGAGGTGTCGGACGTCAGCGGCCGCTGGTGGCAGGCGAGGAAAGAGACGGGCGAGACGGGCATTGCGCCAAGCAACTACCTGATCCTGTTATAGGGCTTTTTTTGTTTCCTTGTTTTTTTTTTTATTCTCGCCTTTCCATCGTCTTGTCTTTTATATACCCACGTCCACGCCACCGCCGCCCTTCCCATGGTTATCGAAAATCATTCGAATCCCGCAGTCGCGTCCCGTGGATCCATGATCGAGCCCTCGACAGACAATCCGGGAAGCGTCTGGCTGTGCCAGGTATACACGGGTGTTTAGGTTCCAAAACCACGAGTGTTTTTGCTTGTCCTTGTGTCGCTCGCGTCTGCGCTCGCGTCTGCGCTCTTTTGCATGTTTCCTTTGTCACCATTTTTGACCATCTTGCTCGTCTGCTCTTCATCGTTTTTCGTTGGGTTTTTGTATCATGTCTGTCTTTGCTTTATTCCCACGTTCTCGCCTGTGGCGAGTGTGTCCTCGGACGATCTCCTCACGGCGTCTGTATTTTCACCCTCTTTTTTTTTCTTTTTTTTTCCTTTCTATTTGTTCTTTTTGTCATTTTTTCACTTTACGAGATGAGTTCACGGCTTTGGGAAACAAATCAAACAGAACGACAAGGAAGAGAACCGTCCAACCCCAGGTTTTGTCGACGGTTCCCTTGTTCTTATAGGTTGAATTGAATTGAAATTCTAAAAACCAAACACCGCCGCGTCACTGTATTGCACGGCGCTCGTAGTGTTTGTGACGCACGTCTTGACTGTCGACCCCTCTCCATGCATTCCTGCGCGTCTCTTCGCGGCATGCCAGAGCGCTGCGCGCCACGCGCCACGCCGGAGCGCCAGAAGCCGGGACAACGGTTGGCCGCATGTTTCGGCCGGTCGACGGCCGGGCCCGGTGTGGTATGCTGTCTTTTTTGTGGATGGGGCTGGTCCGCGAGACACCGCCGCCAGCCTCGATGTGCTGTTTCTCCTGTCTGTGTCTCTTCTCTTCGTCTCGCGCCCTCGGCTCATACGCTCACACGCCCGCCGTCGACTGCCGCAGCCGCTGCCGCAGCTCCCGCTCCTTTTGCGCCACCTCGCGCTCCAGCCGCGCCACGCTGTACTTGAGCTGCTCCTTGCGCTGGTGGATCATGCGCGCCCGCAGGTCGCTGTTGGCGCCGGCGCCGGTCCGGCGGGCCGCGGCCGACGCCGTTGTCGTTGTCGTCGACGCGGACGATCGTCCTGCCGGGCCGTCTCGCCCCGGCTCCTCGAGCCGCCCCGCCTGCAGCGCCGCGCGCGCCTGCAGCGTGTCGATGCGCCGCGCCTGGCGTGCCAGCTGGTGCGCCGCCCGGTCCAGCAGCCCGGCCACGGCCGGCCCGATCTCGCTCTGCAGCGACGCCTCGGCGGCCGCGAGCGTCGGCTGCGGCACGAGCTCGTAGTGCCGGACGGTCTTGACGACGCTGCTGAAGCGCGGCAGGTCGGCGACGGCGCCCGCGCCGGTGCCCGAGCCCGCGCCCGCGTCGGCCGGCGCGGCCAGCGTGCCGACGGCCGACTCGAGAAACCCGAGCGAGGCGCGCAGCGACGCGACGCAGTCGCCGTAGAGGGCGAGCGTTGTCGACGGTTGTGGCGCGTAGAGAGACATTTCGAGTGTGGGCGCGGTCGAGAGTGAATCCCTTTGCTTTGTCGACGGGGTCCAAGCAGGAGATGTCGTTGAAGTTGGCCGGAGTCTCCTCGCGGGGTTGATGATGGACGCGCACGGGCCAAACGCGCTGTAAACAAGGCCCGCTTTTCGTAGCGCCGTAGCGGTAACTGCTGTACTCGTACTCGTATTCTGTACTGAAGTACTATGTATAGTAGCGGCTACAGCGCATGAACTGAATCTCTGAATGGCGTCCTTTGTTGATGTCCACCTTCTTTGTGATCTCAAGGCTGTAAGAGGTTGTGGAAGTACTTCTTTTTTGTTCTTTTTATTGCCTTTGAGTTTTCCTTTTTTTTTCTTCTTTTGTTGCTATTCACCTCATCGTAGCTGAACAGCATCTTTACCTATAAGATAAAGTCACCTAAACAGCCAAAACAATATTCACTCTTTCAAAAACCGAGTTCACAGACACAAGACACAATGAACAACAGACAGGCCTGCAGGTATAAGTTCAGAGCTGCAGCGGCGTATGTGCCTGTTCTCTACATCCACAAGCATCGTTGTGGACAGCGTCACGTAAGTGGATTGACTGTCTCTTCTGGCCAGTTCTTGTCTTCTCGTAGATACCGCATTCTCTTTCGTGCACCTGACAATGGGCTTCTCCGTCGACGAGATGGCCCAGGTCCACAAGAGACTCAGCGATATCATTGCCAGCGGCAGCCAGGAGCTGTCCGACGTAGGCAGTGTCCTCGCGTTTGTGCGGGGCATTGGCATTGGCGAGGAGACACAGCAGCTGCTGACAGATGCTGCTGCGATGGCGCGCATCCGGCGGCGGCGGAGCGGCGCTGCCATGTCGCTGGCGGAGATGATTGCCGACTGCCAGCGGATGTGCGCCGAGATCGAGGCCAGCATGGGCCGGGCCTGGCTGAAGAAGCACGATCTGCAGGTGGCAAAGGCGCAGCAGGAGGCGCGGTGGTAGTTGAGGATGTACTCGTACACGTACAGTACAGTAGTACGAGTATCTGCTTGTGGTTCGGTTTAATTGATTTTTCCCTTTTGTTTAATTGTTCTCATTTATGTTTTTTTTTTTTCTGGTCATTTTCTTCTCATTTATTTAATTTTTTATTTGCTTTTCATGTGATTTCCTTTATCGTTTTTATTTATTTATTTTCTTCATTTTCTCTCTCACTTTATTTTGTTCATTATTTATTTCATAACTACATGGCACAATATCGACTACGTCATGTGCTCATTCGCTGTTCCAGTGATGATAGACCGACAGCTCGTGTAGCATCTTACGATTGCACAGCGGACTGTTGTTACAGCCCGAGCCTAAGCCGTCTTAAGTGTCAAGCCTTGAACGCTCCAGCGTGTGCTAAACTCGTGCAGGCCCTGCAAGCACGGACGAAAAGTCTGCTGCCCCGCGGCTTTGTGATTCGTCCAGCGGGCTTTGCCGCCTAGCGATACGGCACGGGCAGCGGCGCCCCTGGCTCGCCCCTTCCAGAACATCGGCCGAGGCCTCCCCTGGCCTTTGCACGTTCCTCCCAATCTCCCTGCCTCGACCCCAAGCCAGACATCGCCGCCGCTGCATCGCCGGAACGCAGACCCCTTCTGCCTCCTGCCATCCTTCATCGCGCCCCGTCCTGGCCTGTCTTGCCATTTGCTGTGCGTCCTGCAGCGATCCGCCGCAATTGACTCGTCTGGGGTGCAGCGTCGCATTGCGTGACAGAATCTCGCCGCTGGATCTCCAGATCGGATCATTCGATCTTTCTCGTCCGTCTGCCGCCCAGCCGCAGTCGCCGCGTCTCGCCACTGCGCGCACTGCTGCGCCCCGCATGCTGCGTTGACCGAGTGGCGACATGGGGCCTCCTCTCGAGCCCTTCCCGGCCGCGCCGGCGTCGCCAGGCATCGAGCTGACCGTTGTGTCTGCCAACGACGACAACAACGACGACGACAACAACAACAACAACAACAACAACAACGACAACGCCGGCGACACGCTCCGCGACACAGACACCGAGACTGCTGCCCCCGTGCTCCCGTCCCTCCCGCGCACGTACGTCACGGTCGGGCGCGAACGGCGCGAATCGGTGGCCGGCTCGGCCGCGTCCGACAGCCTCCCGCGGCGGCTGTCCAAGAGCTTCCAGGAGTCGGACCTGCCGCGCGGCTTCCTCGCGGCCACGGCCGACGTGACGTCGACGCTCATGACGACGGTGGCGCGGTCGCGGTCCAGCACGCGCACGCGGTCGTCGACGGTGAGCGACCCGGAGGAGCGCAACAAGGCGCTGCAGCAGCAGCGCACGCCGAGTAAGGGCGGCGACGGCACCGTGCTGGCGACGCTCGACGAGCAGGCGCGCGCCGCGTCGATGGACATCCCGCAGCGCGCGGGCGGCAGCAAGGACGGCGACCGCTACCTGGTGACCGAGGCGGCCGTGCGTCCGGCGACGTCGGCCGCCGGGACCGACGCGGGCGACACGGCGCGCGCGAGCAGCAGCAGCAACAAGAACGTCGCCGGCGCCTCCTCCGTGCCGGCGGCCGACGCGGCGCTGTACTCGGCGTACGACAACGGCTACCACTTCCCGCCGCGGTACTCAAACAAGGAGGCCCTGCAGCACGGCGCGCACGCGTTCTGGCACTACCTGCGCACGCCCGTGGGCTTCGTGGTGGTGGTGTACGGCCTCAACATTGTGGCCTGGGGCGGCATGCTCTTTCTGCTGCTGTGCCAGGCCAGCCCGGCCATGTGCCACCCGTCGTGCAGCGACATCAACTCGCCGCGGCGCGTGTGGATCGAGACGGACTCGCAGATCCTCAACGCGCTCTTTTGCGTCACCGGCTTCGGGCTCGCGCCCTGGCGCTTCCGCGACATGTACTTTTACCTGCAGTGGCGCGTGCGCAAGCAGGAAAAGGGCCTGCGCCGCCTCGCCGGCGTGCACCGCGACTGGCTGCGCCTGCCCGGCTCGCAGGACCTGCCCGTCACCACGGGCCCCGGCAGCGTGCCGCCCGAGACGCCCTGCAGCGCCATCCCCTTCCCCGAGTCCAAGATCCCCGACCGGCCGCTGACGGGCCAGCGCGCCCCGCCCACGCGCCCCTGGGTCATTGCCTTTGTGCTGTGCATGAACCTCGCCAACACCTTTCTGCAGGCCGTGCTGTGCGGCTTCATGTGGGGCATGAACCGCTACGACCGGCCCTCGTGGTCCACCGGCCTGTTTGTCGCGCTGGGCTGCCTGGCCGGCGCCTTTGGCGGCCTCGGCATGTTTGTCGAGGGCAAGCGCGTCAAGGGCATCGAGGGCGTGCCGCTGACCGACGAGGACCGCGCCCGCCTGGCCAGCGACCGCGCCCGCGGCATCTACCACTACAACAACCTCAGCGGCAAGCGGCCCAAGGAGAAGACGGCCGATCCCGAGGCCCAGAAGTAGTTGCGTGCTTTCTGCGTTTGTTTTAGCGATACCTAGACTGTTTCCAACTGTTTGGTCTGTTTGGACACGACGCACCGCGAGGCTCTTATAGACGGCTTGTGAGCGCTTCGAAGCGGCATCCGAGCCAGGCGTTGGGATTTTGGCATATTGCTGTCTGTTCTGTTTGTCTGTTCTGGCTGTCTGTTCTTTTTTCTCTTTTAATCACTTTATTTTAGATATTTTACCCGGCCAGAACATTGTTTGTCCGCGTCTTCCGTGGAATCGCCATCTCCGGAGCAGTGGTGAGTCAGCGATCAAGTCATGTGACCTTTGCGAGCTGCGATAACGATAAGCCACGCGTAGGGCTTAGTGCTGTTTGGCGCGCTCAGCACCAAATTAGGGGAACAGCTGTCCCTTTCATCGCATCACGATCTTGTCAGTCTCGCCCATCTCCCTCGACCTCGCCCTCCCGCCCGCCATGGCGCCTGTCAAGAACACGTACTCGGTGATCCTGCCGACGTTCAACGAGCGCCAGAACCTGCCCGTCGTCACGTGGCTGCTCAACCGCACCTTTACCGAGGCGTAGGTCTCTCCGGCCCCCAGGGATCAGGCTGTACACCCGCTGACCGCGCAGGAAACTCGACTGGGAGCTCATCATTGTCGACGACGGCTCGCCCGACGGCACGCAAGACGTCGCGCAGCAGCTCGTCAAGGTGTACGCGCCGCACGTGGTGCTCAAGACGCGCACCGGCAAGCTCGGCCTCGGCACGGCCTACGTGCACGGGCTGCAGTTTGCCAAGGGCAACTTTATCGTCATCATGGACGCCGACTTCTCGCACCACCCCAAGTTCATCCCGCAGATGATTGCGCTGCAAAAGACGGCCGACTACGACATTGTCACGGGCACGCGCTACGCGCCCGGCGGCGGCGTGCACGGCTGGGACCTGCGGCGCCGCCTGACCAGCAAGGGCGCCAACATCTTTGCCGACACCGTGCTGCGGCCGGGCGTGTCGGACCTGACGGGCTCGTTCCGCCTGTACAAGCGCGCCGTGCTCGAGAAGCTGTTTGAGAGCACCGACGTGCGCGGCTTCGGCATGCAGATGGCCCTGGCCGTCACCGCCAAGGCCATGGGCTATACGATCGGCGAGGTGCCCATCACCTTTGTCGACCGCGTCTACGGCGACAGCAAGATGAGCGCGTCCGACATTGCCGAGTACGTCACGGGCGTCGTGAAGCTGTGGCTCAAGGTGTAGGCGGAGGGTGGACGTCTGTATTTCGTTTCGTTTCTTTCTTTGTCATTGGGCGCTTATAAATACATGTTTCTGGGCAGCGTGAACAGCGTCCCCCCTACAGCTTAAAGTCTGCATTCGCCTTCTCCCAGCCGTGGCCCGCCGCCGGCGTCTGGTCCGCCACGCGCTGCGCCAGCCGCAGCTTGGCCGCCTTGGCCCGGTCGGTGCACAGCTCGTACATGGTCGCCAGGTTGAACAGCAGCGTGTGCGACGCGTAGCCGGCGTCCACCATGTCCTCGAGGACGGCGCGGCCGGCCGCCATGCGGCCCACGTACAGCAGGCACACGGCCAGGTTGACGCCGACCATCTCGTCGCCGGGCGCGTCCTTGCGCAGCGCCTGCCACGCCGCCAGGGCGGCCTTGTAGTCGCCGTCGGCCATGTCGCAGAGCGCGGCGACGACGCGGGCCTGGACGTCCGTGTCGCGGCCGTCGTCGTCTTGGCCCACGCAGGCGCGCGCCGCATCAACATCGCCCAGCTGCAGCCACAGCAGCGCCTTGGCCATGCGGATGCGCCGCGCCGCGAGCGAGGCCCCCGTGTCCGCGTCGCCGCCCATGTTTTCCAGATGCGCCGCCGCGCCCGCCAGGTCGTCCATCTCCACCAGGGCGCCCGCCACCTTGATGCCCAGCTCCGCCAGCCGGCCCTTCCACAGCGCGCGCGCCGCGCCGTCGCCGTCCGCCAGCGCCTCGGCCACCCGCGCCCGCGCCTCGCGCGCCAGCTCGTAGTAGCTCATGACGGCGCGCCGCGGGTCGCCAAACCCGAGCGCCTGCAGCCGCACGTGCAGCACGCGCAGCTCCCACGGCACCAGGTGCCGCCCGGTCGTCTCGCTGCGGTAGAACGGGCTGTTGAGGTCCTCCAGCGCCTTGGCCTCCTGCGCCGCCAGCGGCGTCGCGTCCAGCAGCAGCAGGCAGGCCAGCCGCGTGTACAGCAGCGAAAAGATGCGCGCGTGGTCCGTCGGGTCCGGCGTCGCCACCAGCTGCCGCGCCGCCACAATGGCCGCCGCCCGGAAGTGCCCGGCCGCCAGCAGCTCGCCCAGCACCGGCGACGCCGCGCTGCCCGACTCGGCGACGCCCACCGTCTCGTCCGGGTTGGGCTGGCGTGCGCCGGCCGCGACGCGGAACGGCTGCGGCACGTTGCTGGCCGCGGCGGCCGTGGCCGGCAGTGGATGGTAGATCTCGGGCCGCAGCAAAAAGGAAAAGTCCTTGGAGCGCGGCTGGGGCGGCGACGCGGCAGACGACAGCGCTGCGTCGAGGCCGGGGCCGCTGGCGCCGCCGCCAAGCGCGTTGCCTCGCGCGCCCGGCGGGGACTGTGGGGGGTTGGACGATGCCGGGCTCATGGGCGAGCCGGGAGCGGGCCCTGGGCTCCGCCGCCGTGCGCTCGTGTATCGTGAAGGCGTCAGGCCGTGGACAGACGCCGTGTGCGGAGGCGGCGAGAGAGGCGAGAAGGGCGCGGCGGCGGGGGCTGCCGTGGGTGAGACGGGGCTGTCTGTGTCAGCAGACGGCCACGGCGAGAACAACGGAGGAGGCCACATACCCGTCGGCGTCCAGCGGGCCTTTTGTGGACGATCTCGGCCGGGTGGCTGGCCGCCGTCAGCTTGTTGCCGCTCTCGTCGGGGCCGGAGTGACGCCCGGGCCGGTCTGTGGTGCTCACCTTTTGTGGACGACTTGTTGCGGACATGGCCCTTGCCGTCTGCCGGCCTTGGTCCGTCCATGGCGTGGATGAGTCGATCCAGGCCCTGTGGTCGTGCTGGTCGTCGCGGTCGTGGCCGTGGTGTGGTTGTGGTCGTTTCTTGGTGACGTCCAAGCTCCGCGAGCCCCACCTTTTCGTCGTAAAAGTGGGGCGTGATGACTAACGCACACAGGGCCGTATTACGCCGGCCAAGGGCAGCTGCACCAGTCAGAAGACACGCCGGCCTCCAAGGAGGATGGGATGGAGGGCCGCAGAGGGTCTGCGGCAGGCAGAGATAAGCGCTTTGCAAAAATGAACGCGCGTGGCCGCCGTGATCTTGCATTCGGCACCGTCGCTCTTTCCTGTTTCGACGCTCCCCCAGGCTCTTTCCTAACACGGCGCCGTGCCATCACTTGCCGCTGCTCCACTCAAACCCGACACTTATAAGTCCGCCGTCCGGCCTCGCCCCCCCCACCCTCGTCGCCATGGCCATTAGCCTCCCGTCCAAGGCCACGCTCGTCGCGCTGGCGCTCGTGCCCGTCGTGGCCCCGGCCGTCTACCTCGCCGTCGTCCAGGCCGTCGTGTCGCGCTGCATCGGCGCCTCGGCGACGCAGCGCCGCGTGCTCTCCAAGAAGGACAAGGAGGCCGTGGCGGCCGTCAAGACGGCCTCCGCAGCGGACACGGCCGTGGCCGACGTCGTGCCGCCGCACTCGCTGCCCGACGAGGTGTTTGCCGACGGCGCGCCCTACGTCGTGTACTGCGAGCGCGTCGTCTCCAAGCCGCTGCCCGTGGCCGCGCTCACCGGCGGCGCCGGCGCCGGCGGAGGCGAGGCGCCGGGCCTCCTGCTGACCACGTACCTCCGCGGCACCCTGGGCGCCTTCAGCTGGACCCCCATGGGCCTGGTGCTGCGCCGCTTCGTCTCGGACCCGGCGCTGCGCGCCACCTTTGACGCCGCCCACATTGCCGCGCTGCCGTTTGCCAAGGGCGATCTGGTCTGCGGCCCGCACCTCGTGACGTACCGCGACGACGACCGCGCCGAGCTCACCGTGCAGCCGCTCGCCGACAAGCCGGACCTGGTCGTGCACGCCGTCATCGTCGCCGCCGTCGAGCACGTCGCCGCCGCCGACGCCGCCGACGCCGTCGTCTTTGTCAACGAGACGTGGTTCTGGCGCCACGCCCAGCACGAGCCGCCGTCGCTGCTCGAGAGCGCCGCCGGCCGCTGGCTGCACGGCCTCGTGGGCGGCTGGATGATCTTCAAGGGCACCCGCAAGGTCACGGCGCCGGCCAAGGCCAAGGCCGAGTAGGCGAGGCGGCGAGCGGCCGAGTGCTTTGCCGTTGCTGCACGTTGATCGACGTCTTTGGTTTTCAGACGCCATCTCCTCTTCTCCATGACCCCATCCTTTTAATTAATGTCGGGCGTTTGTGATACCAGTGCTTGATAGACGAGTCGACTTGTCGACGAATACAATCCCCCCTTCTCTCAGTTGACCATGTATCAGAAAGAAAAAAGCCAAGCAATGACTCTGGCGACCGTGTCATGTACGATTGGCATGGCTCAGGCACAGAATATCGAGAAAAAGATGGAGAAAATGGACATGAGAAGGATGGCGGTACTTGTATTTTGTTTTATTTTATTTTATCTGCTCCGCCTAATAGGCGGACCTTTGATGCTGCATCGGTGAGGCGCCAACCGGAAGGAGCCACAGAGAAGACAAGAAAAGGAAAGAGCAAAGAGTTCCCGTAAAGGAAGGAGCGCGAGAGGACGACAGAGCACACTTTAAAGGCGTTGCAGGTACCCGATGTCCTAGATAACACTGCTGGACGGCCATCGAGCTCGTTTACCTCGTTCTTGCTCTTCACGGCTGCATGGAGAAAGTCGGTTCTTTTCAGAAAAAGGCTGAGACCAAAAGGTGTCTACTTGCGTCCTTTCGTCTACGCAGCCCTCGTTTTGCCCTTTTATTCGTCTGCCAAAAGTAAAGGAAAGCAACGCAGGTGTTGACGTTCCGTCGAGGGAAAAGACCATAAAACACAAGCCAATGCCAACAAGGACCCGAGCAGACACAAAAAACATCGAGACAACCAAAACAAGTCCCTGAATCGTACAGTCACAATTTTCTGGGGTAGAAAAAGACGGCGGTTTGGCCTGTGTTGAAATGAAAAAAAAAAGCAAACAAAACAACTGATTTTTTTGGTATTCTTTCCCTTCCCAATCTTCCTAAGTAAAACAAATAAGATTTGAAAAACAAAAAAGAATGGTGCACAAAAGCATTTCATACGATGACAGGAATACGACATGGAAAACAACGAAAAAAAGAGACAAACAATGAGACAATGAGACGCGTGGGCGGTGATGCAACGCATGGAAAAGAGAGGAGACTCGGATGCACAGCCACCCCAGAGTCTGTTTCCTCTCTTCTCTCCAGCAGAGCGACTCCGTGTTTAGTGGTAGTTGCCGCCCCAGCCGCCGCGCTGCTGCTGGTTGCTGTAGTAGTTGTTGCTGCCAAAGCCCTGGCCGTGGCCGCCGTGCTGCACGTTGTGGCCGCCGTACGAGCCGTAGGGCTGGTTGCCGCCGTAGCCGCCGGCGCCGCCCGCCGCAGACTGGTTGTTGCCGTGCAGGCCCCCGGCGCCGTGCTGCAGGTGCGAGGGGTAGCCGCCGTAGGCGCCAACACCGCCCTGCTGGCTGGACTGCGGGGGCGGCAGGCCCGCCTGCGCGGCCTGCGCGTTGGTGGCCGAGCCCGGGCGGTTGAGCGACGGGTTGGGGCCCGCAGCGCCCTTGGACGCGTCGCCGTAGGCCTTGAGGTCGTCGGCGCCCGCCTGCTGCGCGCCCACCTGGGACTGCTGCTGGGCCCCCGCGTAGCCCTGGCCGGACTGCGACTGGTACGACGAGGCGCCGCCGCCGCGGCCGTAGGCGGCCTCGTGGCCGCCGGCCACGCCGCTGAAGCCCGTCTGCTGGCCGACGGACTGGCCGGCCGCACCCACGCCGACACGGCCGTAGTCGCTCAGGCCGGCAGAGCCAAGGCCGCTGGCGTCGGCGCCGGCACCGCGGTGCAGAGCCGAGGCGCCGCCAAAGCCGCCCGAGACCTGCGAGGCGCTGTGGTCGTAGGGGTTCTGGGGCGTCATCGAGTAGGGATGGCTGCCGCCGTAGCCGCCCTTGCCGCCGTAGGGGCCAAAGTTGTTCTGCGCACCAAACGCGCCGTACTGGCCCATGTACTGGGCGTAGTAGGGGCTGCCGTAGTAGGGGTGCGAGGCGTACGACTGGTACTGGTTGGGCTGGTGCTGGTGGCCGTGCTGGTTCTGCGCGCCGATCTGCTGCTGCGGCTGGCCCGCCAGCGGAGGGTTGGGCGTGGTGGAGCCGCTGTTCTGCGCGTCGGCCGCCGTGGCCGGCGCTGCGCCGGCGCCGGCGCCAAAGCGGGACGCACCGCTGCTCTGCGGGTACTGGCTGAGCGAGTCGTAGCCGCCGTACGAGCGCTGGTTCTGCACGCCGTCCTGGTGGCCCTGGGCGGCCTGGTGGCCGTAGGTCTGGTAGTAGCTGTTGTACTGGGGCATGCGGCTCTGGGCGTCCGAGGTAAAATACTGAGCGTACTCGTTGGGCGCCGAGCTGTAGGCTGCCGGGGCCTGCTGCGCCGGCTGCGCCGGCTGGGTCTGCTGGGCCTGCGTGGCTGTCGGGATGCCCTGGTAGTTGTCGAACTGGCTGTTGGCGGGCGCGGGGGCCTGCTGGACCTGCGCCGGCTGGCCGTACGCGTCGTACGGCTTCTGGCCAAAGGCCGACTCCGGGGCCGACTGGCCATAGCGGCCGTACGGCTGGGCGGCCGGGACGGGCGGTGCTGCGACGGGCGCGGCGGCCGCCGCGGCCGAGGGAAGCGTCGAGGGGGCTGCCGGGGTGGCCGCTGCGGCAGCTGCCGCGGCGGGCTTCTGGGCGGCGGCAAAGGCGTCCGGCACAGAAGCGGGCGGGGCCACAGGGGGAAGCGAGGCGCGCGGGTGGGCCACGGGCGACTCCTCGGGGGGTTGGGTGCGGGTCTCGGGCTCCTCGCGGTCGCCGTCAATGTCCTCGTCGCCGGCGCCGTTAAAGTTCAGGGCACCAAACTGGACGGCAGCGCGGTCAACGTCGCGGTTGACGGGCATGCGGACGGCCTCCTCCTGGTCGAGGATGCGGCGCGAGTAGCTCGGCGTGCGCACAGCCACGCGGTCCGTGGCCTTGGAGGCGGTGGCGGCGTAGCCGCTGCCCAGGGCCTTGCTGGCGGCATGCTGCTGCTGAGAGGCGGAGATGGGTGTGTTGGCGCCGGCCAAGGCGGCCGCGCGGGGGTCCCACGAGTCGGCGGTCTCGCTGCGCAGGGTGTCGGTGTCGGGAGGGTGCGAGTCGTCGTCGACCTGCTCCAGGTTGCTCTCGGTAAGGGCGTCCTTGGACGGGGCAATGGCAATGTCTGGAACGGCCACCGCAGGAACGGCAACGTCCGGCGCGGCCGCTTCCTTGGCAGCCGGCGCTGGGACGGCCTCGCCTGCTGTGGGCTCGGGCGCGGCGGCGTCGGCCGGGGGCTCAAGAGAGGAGTCGTCTGTGGGAGCGGGGGCGGAGGAGGGAGGGGTGGATTCGGTTGGTTCAGGAGCCTTGTGTGCGGGCGCAGCCTCCTTGGGCTTTGCGGCTGGCTTTGGCGGGGGAGCAACAGTCTGCCGCAGCATGCTTGCCCACGTCTTGGGGGTCGCAGCGGCAGGCGCCGGCGCGGGCGCAGGCGTCGGGGCGGAGGCGGGGGCAGTGGCGGGAGCAGAGGCAGGTTCGTCGTCGGGCTTCTGGCCGTCCCAGGCCGGGGCCTCTTCGGTCGGGACGGACAGCGGGGCGGAGGTGTGGGTGCCGTTTGCGGCAGCAGGCTGGGCCGACCGGCCACGGGCGCTGCGGCCGCCACGCTCGGCACGGGCATTCGCACGTCCGCGTGTCTTGTCGGGGCCTGCCCCGTCGCGTCTGGGCCGGGCGGCGTCTGCGGCCGCTGGGGCGCTGGGCTTTGCCTTTGTGCGCTCCTTCTTGGGCTTGGACACCTCGTCCCACTGAGAGATGGTGCCTGGGAGTGTTAGCTGATGGAGGAGGGGGGAAGAGGGGGGGAGGGAGAGAGGGGGGAGTGAGAGAGGGAGAGAGGGAGAGAGGGAGGGGGAAGGGAGAGAGATTGTGTGGCGTGACGAAATGCCACTCAACACGACGACGGAAACGCTGCATTGGCACTGCGCTGGTCGCGTAATGGGAGCAAAAACCACTTGGACCACTTGTGAAACAGGCGATGAAAAAAGAAAAGAAAAGAAAAGAAAAACCGAAGCAGACTCAAACCCAAAGCACTCACCTTCGGCAATGCGTGTGACTGTCAGGTTCTCGTCGCCGTCGGTCTCGCGCAGGGCAAAGAGAATGTCGACCTCGGACCAGTCGGGGAACATTTCGCGGATGAGCGTGGTCTTGACGCCGTAGAGCTTCTTCAGCTGGCCAATCTCGCCCTCGTCCTCGACGGATGCTGGGCTGGCGTCGTCTGTCTTTGCCTCGCCGTTTGCCCGGCGCGAGCTGCCGCGGCCGGAAAAGCCTCCTCTGCCACCGCGCGAAGCGCCCCGGCCTCCACGTGAGGCGGCCGGTCGGGACTGTACCTCGGAAGACATGTTGTCTGGAGAGGCGATCTGTGTGTCGAGAGAGAAAAACGAAAAAAAGGGAGAAGCCGCGTGGACAGGAATCCACGATGCGGAGAGAGAGGAGGGGGGGGCTGCGCGTCGAGACGAGCGTCGGCGACGGCAAGGCGAGCAGAGAGCGGCGGGCGGCGATGGAGGGAGAGGGCAGGGAACGGCGGTGTGTGTTTTTCCAGGGAGCGGAAAAACGAGGTTTTTGGGGCGTTTTCGCGATCCGGGCAGCTGAAACGCGAGGGCGTCCGCGCGGGAGGCAAGATTGCCAGGCGGCAGGGTGCAGCGACACGGGAGACGAGACCCGCAGCGAGGAGGAGATGCAGCTGGGACGGAGAGGCGATGGCCGCGTGCTGGTGCGTGTCGTGGCTGTTGGAGGCAGAAGAAGCGTGATGACGATGGAAAGTGGAGGATGGCAGGAGGCAAAAGTGTGGCAGGAAGGGATTTTGGCGACCTTGTCATGTGTGCGTTTGCCAGCTGCTAGGCGGCGCTAGGCACTAGCCTCTCAGGGAGGTGCAGGAGCAGTCTTACGTAAGGCGCGCGCGACAAGGCAGGTACAGCCAATTGCGATTGGGCGGAGGCTGGGAGCTGTGTCCCCTATTTTCGGCAGGCGCGATGGGGCCCCAGGCTGGAGCTGCCGCTGAGGCAACGAGGCAGAAAACCTGCCCTACCTGCTGAAAATACGACCCGACCAGTTAGCCGGCCCCACATTGGTCCACATGCAGGTCTGAGAGCTCTGTGATCGCGTGATTGGTCACATGATGTGGTCTGACTGTACACGTCGAGTCACCGCGTCAAGTCCCCGCCGAGGAATGCAAACGGGCAGCTGTCCATTGCGCCGAACGCCAGCTGCAGGAATGCGGGCCACAGCCTCGTCGAGAGCGAGCTTGTGTCAGCGGCGGTGCTGTGTGCTGCCGGATACTGGTTTGCGGCTGAGAGGGGCTGTCTAAAGCAACGGAACGAAATTTAGAACGAACAGGAATAAGAGAGCTGTTTCGACACTTGAAGCAGCTCCGTCAGCCGCACTGCGAAAGACAAGATCTAAAACATGGACAACATTCGTAAGATACAAATTACGATGCTTGGTGAACTTTACACAGCGAGTCTAGATCACGTGATGAGTCATCAACTTGACAGAGTTCCAGGCACTGACGTACCGACGTCTTGGAGAGAGGCATCGAGACCACGGCGTGGACAATGAAGCATGGACAACGAGGCGTGCGTGACCTGCGTGGCCACGAGGCGAGCATCTGGAGAATGACGCAGGCCGTGGCGATGCGGCCAGGCGGTGTTGCGGAAACCACGGCAGTGCCGGCCAAAACGGAGGCAAAGACGACTGTAAATCAGTACAGTACGGTAACCTACAGTGAGATATATGTACATAGTGTACGAGTACGAGTACATACAAGTAAGATACGGCAGTGACACTTTTACGCTGAGATGGAAAAGTGTCTGCGGCGTGCTGGCCGAAGCCGCTGGCCGCGTCTCGGAAGCGCCGGAATGGGCAGTTCGTTCCAGTGCTTCCAGCCCCTCTGTGCCTGAGCACAGCACACAGCACAGCGCTGGTAACCCCACACTGCAGCGCCGCAGACCGAGCGCTCCGTCGTCGTATGTATGCTCGAGAAAGCCGCCTCGCGCATTGTCGTCATTCGCGGCTTCTCGATTTGGCGCAGCGCCTAGCCTCCCTCTGGCCGGACCGGCTGGGCAAGCTCGTGGCAGCTGCAAAGAACGAGCGCTGACAATGGCAAGAGCAGACGGCTAGTGTGGTCGTGCCTTCCCCGGACATTCTTTTCCATTCTTTCGTCATTTGCTCTTTCCCCCGACCTCTTCTCACGACTCACAAACTTCGTCTTCTTCTTCTTCTTCTTCTTTTTTTGTCTGTTGTCATTGCTTCTTCAGACACCCCCCACCATGGAAAAGGTGACGTCCAGGCTGCCGTCGTGGGACACGACCAAGACCAAGAGCAAGCAGGGCTTCGACAAGGTCTGGGGCTGGGCCGACAAGCTCGGCGCGCCCGTCAACCGCTTCTCCAACCGCATCGGCAGCGAGGCCTTTTGGCCGACGACGCTCGACAAGGAGAGCGACAAGGCCGCGCGCATCCTGCGGTCGTTTTGCAGTAAGCAGGCCCCCTCCCCCTGCCGCGAGGCCGGTCCGAACCGAGCAACCGCTAACCCAGGCGCGCCGCGCGCGTGGCAGAGGATGGCTTCTATGCCGAGGAAGACGGCCCCGCGGGCCCCAACCGTGACGGGCCCAAGCAGAAGCAGCGCGTGCTCAAAAAGATCCCGCAAAAGGTGATCCAGCGGGCGGTCGGGCTGGCCATCTTCACGACGATGCGCACGGGCCTGTGGGTGTCGGGCGCAGGCGGCTCGGGCGTGCTCGTGGCGCGCAAGGAGGACGGGTCGTGGTCGGAGCCCTCGGGAATCCTGCTGCACACGGCCGGGCTCGGGTTTCTCGTGGGCGTGGACATTTACGACTGCGTGCTGGTGATCAACAACCGCAAGGCGCTGGCGTCGTTTACCAAGCTGCGCGCGACGCTGGGCGGCGAGATCAGCGCCGTGGCCGGCCCCGTGGGCGCGGGCGGCGTGCTGGAGAACGACGGCAAGTGGAAGGAGATGAACCGGCCCGTGTTCACGTACCTCAAGTCGCGCGGCTTCTACGCGGGCGTGCAGGTGGACGGCACCATCATTGTCGAGCGCAGCGACGAGAACAAGCGCTTCTACCACCAGGAGATTAGCGCCGTCGACATTTTGGCCGGCAAGGTGCGCCACCGGCCGCCCGAGGTGCGCATGCTGATGGAGACGCTCAAGGCGGCCGAGGGCCGGTCCGACGTCGACGCCGACCTCATGGACGAGCTCGAGGGCCAGCCGGCGCCGGGCGACGTCAACGTGGACGCGCCGGGCACCATTTTCGGCGTGCCCGACCCCGAGGACCCGGACCCCTACGGCGTGCTGGCCCTCGAAAAGGAGGGCTTCGAGATCCGCGAGGCGGCCACGCGGTCGCGGCCGCCGAGCCAGCAGTTTGCCTTTAACCCGAGCCCGACGAGCCCCGTGTACAACGCCTTCCACAGCCACCGGCGCACCGAGAGCAGCCTGAGCGCGCGCTTCAGCCGGCCCTTTGTGCCCATGGTCGACACGGCCACGCAGACCGACCCCGTCCTGGTCGAGCCGCACCCCGACGCCGAGGCCATCCTGGCCGCCATCGCGGCCGCCGACGCCGCCGCCGCGCGCGAGGCGGACACAGAGAGGGAGCGGAAGCAGACGGCGGCCAGCAACAGCAGCGCCAACTCGCTGGGCCTCGTGGTGCCCGAGCCCATTGTCGAGGACGAGGAGCGGAGCGTCTACGAGGACGTGGCCGACGCGCCGCGCGCGCGCAGCAGCAGCCTCTCCGTGGACGGCAACCCGTGGAGCGCCGAGGCCGCCGAGGCCGCCGACGACAGTCCCTATGCCAACGGCGGCGCGCAGAAAAAGACGGCTGTCCTTCCCGCCGGCCCGCCGCCGCCGCTGCCGCCACGGAGCGCCGTGGCCAGGCCCGACGTGTTTGAGGACGCGGTCGCCAAGACGGACGAGTTTGAAGAGGTCAACCTGAACGGGGGCGCCGCGCCGGCGGTGGCGCGGACGTCGGGCGAAAAGACGCAAGAAACGAGCGGCACGAGAGACGTGTCTGACGACGAGACGGCCAAGGGCGAGGGAGACGCAAAAGCGGCGTCCGAAAAGGTAGACAAGGCGGCCGCCGAGGTATAGACGTGGTTGTGCTATTGGCGTGTTTCCTGGATTTATCGATAGAGCACTATGACGTACATGAATTTTGCATAATATTATGATTGTCTCATCAACAGATCAACAGAAGCAGTTCAGCAAAAGATGAAGTCGAGCAACAGATGGTAGGCTGTCCACGTGACATGGTTTGTCAGCACGCGCGAGCGGGTCACAGCGGCCAAGTGGCGATCCACATTATAAATCCAATCCCACCTTTGCCTACGTTCCCCCTTCAGCTACGCATCTCCTCACGATGGCGTCCTATGCACAGCCACGGACGGGCCAGCCGTCGGCGGCGGCCGAGGTGGCGGCGGCGCTGCACGACGGCAAGAAGCACCTGCTGCTGGCGGCCAGCGGCTCGGTGGCGACGATCAAGCTGCCGCTGATGGCGGCGGCGCTGGCGCGGGTGCCGGGGCTGTCGATCCGGGTGATCCTGACGCCCAACGCGGCGCAGTTTCTGCAGGGCCAGGCGGCCGAGCAGCCGGCGTGGGACTCGGCGGCGCTGCGGGGCCTGCCCAACGTGGACGCCGTGTACGTGGGCGACGGCGACGAGTGGCAGCCGGCGTGGACGCGCGGCGCGCCGATTCTGCACATTGAGCTGCGGCGGTGGGCGGACCTGCTGGTGGTGGCGCCGCTGTCGGCCAACCTGCTGGCCAAGATTGTCGGCGGCCTGTGCGACTCGCTGCTGACGAGCGTGATCCGCGCGTGGGAGACGGACCCGGCCGCCGGCAAGCGCATCGTCGTGGCGCCCAGCATGAACACGGCCATGTGGAACCACCCGCTGACGGCGCGGCAGCTGGCGACGCTGCGGGACGCCTGGGGCGTTGGCGGCGGCGGCGGCGGCACGGGCGGCGACGACGAGGAGCCGGCCCGGGGGTGGTACGAGGTGCTGCTGCCACAGAGGTAAGTCGATGCCATCGACGCGCTGCACGCTCCACAGACAGGTCTGACACCGTTCCAGCAAAGCCCTCGCGTGCGGCGACGTCGGCCAGGGCGCCATGGCCGACTGGCGCGACATTGTGCTCGTGATCCGCGACCGGCTGGCGCTGCCGCCGGAGCCTTTTGACGAAGCGCCGGCGTCGGGACAGTAAAGGAGAGAGAGGGGGGTGGAGGACGGCCGCGTTGCGTTTTCGTCTAGGCTGGCAGGTGGCAGCACGGGGCGCGTGCGTCTCTGTCTGTCCCGCGCTGTATTCTCTCCAATGCAAGGCTGCTGGCCGTCGGAACCACAAACAACTGCGTGTGCACGGGCAGCCGGCAGGTCTGCAAGACGGCGTGCCTCGGTGGCCGGCCTGCACTGCCGGCGTGCTTCCTCGGTGGCCGGCCTGCATTGCCGGCGCAGCTTCAGCAGCGCCAAAGCCAGGAGGGCGTTTGTTCTGGACAATGCCGGGGACGCCAACGTGGACGCCGGGGACGGCGTGGACGGAGGGCTCTGGCCGGCCCTGCACGCGATGCAGCAGCAGACGGCTGGCGGAGTCCGCGGCCCGCTCGTGCTCGCCAACTGCTTGTGCAGCTTTGTCTGCAGCCGCACGTCTTGCGTTTTGGTCTTGCCGGCTTTCTTTTGGGCAGTCGCCCTTGGGGCTGGTAAGTCCTGCAGTGGCTGCTGGCTCGCCGTCTTGGCCTGTTCGGCCGTCTCGGCTCTTTCAGCCTTCCTGGCCTTCTTGTCCTTGGCCTTTTTGGCTTTCTTTGATGGCTGTTCCTGCTGGCTCTCCGTGTTTGGCGTCTTGGGCTTGCCTTGGCTGTTGTTTGCAGCGACAGCCGTCTCTTTCTCCTTGCCCTTTTCTTTTTTCTTCTCCTGCTTCGCCTTTTCGTCCTTCACGGGCTCCCCACTCTGCGCTGCCGTCGTGGAAGAACGCGAGGGCGACGGGGACGCAGGGCCCCCTGTGCTCGGCTTGCTCGCCGCCCGCGCCGGCACCGGCAAGATCCCGCGGGGCATGGCGTCGGCCCAGCCGCTCCACAGGGCGCGCAGGCGGTCCTCGATCTGCCGCGTCTGGGGCGTCACCGCGCGTCGGATCCACGGCCCCCTCGATATGCCCTCCCGGGCGAACCGGTCGACCCAGCGCCGCACCTCGTCGTCGGGCCAGAGCTGGTAGCGGAAGTCCTCGGCGCCGGCGACCATGGGATGGACGGCCTCGATGCGCGGCACGGCCCGGCCCCCGACAAGGCCCGTCAGGATCGGCAGCTCGACCAGCTGCATGTTGGTGCCGTCCCCGGGGTTGAGCCGCTGCGGCGGCGGCGGGCAGAGCACCGTGACGACGTCGTCGCCCGTCGTGCGCCAGGCAAACAGGGCGGAGGCGCCTCTCATGTAGCGGGTGCGGCTCTTTTTGCCTTGGTGAGCGGCGCCGTGTGCCAGCGGCCCCAGCGCCGTCGACAGCGTCCGCATGTTCCTCTTCTGCGCCCAGTCCTGCGCCTCTTCACGCGTCATCCCGGTCCACATGACCTGCCGGTTGCGCCTCCACGACGAGACGAGCTGCTGGGCCATCTGCTGCACCAGGCAGTCTGGCAGAAGCATGTGGAAGAACTCGGCAGTCTCCGGGGGAACCGGCACCGGAGGAACTGGCGCGGGAACCGGCGCCGTGGGGGACGACCGGCTTCGACGTGTTTTGGCCATGCTTGGATTGTCGGGTGTCGTTGTTCGATGCTGATGATTCTGCCGCTTCTGCCGCTCGGCGTCTGGAGAGCAACTCGTCTTCGAACCGCCGTGACGTCAAAGCCGTGCGGGGTGTCCGGCAAGATGCCGTCTTTTACAGCTAGGCGCTCGCTGAGGCCAACGCAGCAGCGGAGATTATAATCGAGGAACAAAGGTCAATTACACAAAGCGCTTTCGATACAGCCACCCTTTATCTGTCATCTCCTTCGTCTGCCCCCTCCCCCTCAGCAGATCTGCCCGCCGTCAATGGTGACGACGGACCCCGTGATAAAGGACGCGTCGTCGCCCAGCAAAAAGGCCACCGTCCGGCCCACCTCGGCCGGGTCGGCGCGGCGGCCCAGCGCCTGGTCGTCCTGCACAATCTTGTCGATGCCGTCGGCCAGCTCCTTGAAGAGCGTCTGCACCATGGGCGTGTCGATCACGCCGGGCGCCACGCAGTTGACGCGGATGTTGCTGCGGCCCACCTCCTTGGCCGCGCTGCGCGTCAGGCCCACGACGCCGTGCTTGGACGCGCTGTAGCTCGCGTTCTTGGCGTTTCCCGCGATGCCGGCCGTGCTCGCCGCGTTGACAATGCTGCCGCCGCGGCCCAGCGTCCGCATGGCCCGCAGCTGCGCGCGCAGCGCGTAAAAGACGCCCGTCAGGTTGACGCCGGTCACAAACGCCCACTCCTCGTCCGACAGGTCGGCCACGTCGAGCCGGCCGATGCCCTTGCCGACCACGCCCGCCAGGTTGGCCGCGCCGTCGAGCCCGCCCAGCGTCTGCACCGTCTCGTCGATCCACGCGTCGACCTCGCCCGACGACCGCACGTCGGTCACGCGCGCAAACACCCGCGGCGCCGCCGCCACGCCCGCCGCCAGCGGCTGCGCCTCGATCTCCGCCACGGCCGCGTCCAGCGCCTCCTTGCGGTTGTCCGTCAGCGACAGGTGGACGCCCAGCGAGAAGAGGTGCTTTGCCGTCGCCTTGCCGATGCCCGACGCCGCGCCCGAGACGGCAACCACCCTGCCTTGAAGAGAAGCCATTGTGTACAGATGCGGGAGAGAAAAAAAAGTTTACGGAACGAGAACGCAGGCAACTGTGGACACCCTCTGCCTTATAATAGAGCCTACAGAACGTACAAAACTCCTCCACACATGAGTAGTGGTATCGCTGTGCCGTGCCGGCTATTGTTATCCCGGCCGACAACGTGCGGAGCTCCTGCTCGACTGGGCCACGCTTGCTTTGCACGGCCGCCGAGGAAACTGTGCAAGAGATGTGCCTCTGAAAAGACGTGAGGAGGAGCGGAGCCTGGCAGAGACGGGCACAAAATTACCCCCTGGCAAACAGACAAATGCTGGACGAAGAGGCGCTGTGCAGGAGAAACTCGAGAGATACTCCGAAAGACGCTAAAGTGCTCCGCTGCCAACAACAAAGG
This sequence comes from Sporothrix cf. nigrograna, assembly GCA_019925305.1. Classification (NCBI taxonomy): domain Eukaryota; kingdom Fungi; phylum Ascomycota; class Sordariomycetes; order Ophiostomatales; family Ophiostomataceae; genus Sporothrix; species Sporothrix cf. nigrograna. The sequence goes on from JADHKR010000038.1 coordinate 180,288, forward strand.
TGCATCGTGCCCGCACGCTCTCCGCACGAGGGGAAATCCGGGGCTTGCCGGGACAGGAGGCGTCCGCTTTCGAGGGAGTCAAGGCCTCGACGTGCTTGACGCAAGTTACGATCGATGCGCTCTGCGATGCTGTTGTGCATGTATCTTACAAGAGTTGCATCGGCCTGGGTCTGTGGAATCCCAGACAGCCAGATCACACGTCTTCGCGGCCCGTCTTTTTTATTACACCTTCAAGACAAGGCGCGTGGAATACGGGCGGTGTTTAGGTCGAGCTCGGGATGCACCGTGTATTTACCGTTCTCGCACACACTTTGACTACTTGCACAGTACTATGAAGCCGCTCCTCCAACACAATCCAGGCCGCGCATTTCATGCCTCTTCTCCAGAGCGCATGCTCCGCCAACGGGGAGCGCTTTTCTGCGACGTTTGGCATGGCCGCATCTGGTCAATGAACGTCTGTTGGGTGGCGGCGCCGCAGCGCATCGCCTCGTGACCTCCAGACCGGATGCGGCCCGCCCTTGACAGAGCATAAAGGAGAGCAGCCACCCTCTGGAGACGGATCTGTTTTCCACTGCTCGTGCTCCTCCTTTCTGCCACATCCATCATTACGCAGTGCATCCCAGCACAGCGCGCTCTCGTTGCAAGTCTGCACCGCTACAGCTCACGATGCGCCTCCGAAACAACACGCAGACGCTGCCCCCCGACGCCGATGCTTCCGCCAAAAGAAGCCGGAAGAGATTCAAAAAGGCAGCGTCGGGCGTACAGCAGAAGCAGCCGCCCACGAAAATTTTGCGGAAAGCACTGCCCACAAACGCAAACAGCGGCGCCAACACAAGCACCACGGCCTCCTCTCCCGGGGCCGTCTCGGCGGCGCTCTTTCCGTCCATCGAAGCCCTGGCCGTGTCCGCCAGAGAGAGAAGGCCAAAAAAGGTCCGCTTTGAGCTGCCGCGCCGAAGCCCGCAGCTCTCTGCCGCCCCAGATGCCCCGGATGCTCCGGCTGCCTCGGCCGAGCCGCTGCCCAAATCGCCGGCCCCACTAGGCCTTTTCGACCGCGGCGAGACGGCCCGCAAAAAGCGGCAGGCCGACATTGCGCAATGGAAGGCGCGCAAGTACGGCGCAAAGGCGGACCCGTGACGCGAGGGCTGGCGGTGGCGGAGTATAGCTGGTGTCGATGAAGGTGCTCTTTCCGTTTATACAAACAAGAATACACGGACCCCATAAAACCGCAGTCCCGGTTGCACACACGGAAGGAGCGATGCTGCGCTCACGCCAAGCCCCTTCCGTGTTGAGCAGCGGACGGTGCCGTCCTGGACGGTGCCGTCCCGAGCCGCACCTTACCGACTGTTCTCGTCGGATCGGGGGAGGCGTGCAAGTTGTTGACGAATGTCGAGCAAAACGATTGTGAAAAAAAAGTCTATTGTCTAGTCTATGTCGTCTTTTGTGCAGCCCGTCTTCGCCGTCTTCAAAAGAAAGAGAGAAAAAAGAAACGCCATGGTGCCTAACAAAACAATTTTCAAATAACAAAATGGCAGGTAACACCCGCCAGTGCATCCCGGGCGAGAAACGCTACGGCTTTGGCGATCCGCGCTTCAGACTCAACGACCCGCCGCCGCTCTGGCCCGGCCGGTGCCGGTGGCTGTGGCTGTACGACGCGCCCCGGCTGCGGGTCCGCTCGTCGGCGCTCTGTTGCTGCTGCTGCTGCTGCTGCTGCTGCTGTGGCGCAGGCTGCGTAGCCTGCGTGCCGTCGCGGTATGCGGCGTGCTCGCTGTCCGCAATCGCATCCTCCACAGCCTGTGCGTCGTCGCCGTCGTCCTCGTCGTCGTCCTCTTCCAGATCGTCGTCGCCGTGCAGGCGGTGGTGGTGAGGGTGTGCGCCCAGCTCGTCGTCCTCCTCGTCGCTGGACGGCAGGTCGTCGGCCTGGCCCGGCTGGCCCATGGGCGACATGGCGTCGACGCCCGGCTTGCGCTTCTTTTCAAAGTCCTGCTTGTGCGCCTCGGCCATGATGACGCCAATGGACTTGCCGAGCGTGCTCGTGAAGCGGCGCCGGAGTGTGCCGAAATCGCTGGCGCCGAGGGCGGGGCTGCCACTGCCGGCGCCGGCTGCGACGCCCGTCGACGTCGCTGCAGCTGTGCCGGCAGCGCCTTCTTCGGCGGCCGCAGCAGCATTGGCCGCGCCGTGCTCGTCCACGCCGGGCCAGGCCGTGGGCCCCGTGCTTGCTGTGCCCGGTGCCTGCAGCGGTTCTTGCTGTCCCGGCCTGCTCAGACGACCGATGCTGCCTGCTGCCGTGGCGGCCTTGCCGGCGGTGATCGTCGTCGCCGTCGTCGTCGGCGTACCGACACCGTTGCCGTGCGCTGCCAGGGACGGTGTGCCGTCGACCCTGGCCGTCGGCCGCGCGTCGCTCTCGCCGTCCGCGTCGGCGGTGCCGCTCAGCAGCGGGTGGCTGGCCTGGTCGTCCAGGGACGAGCCGGCCTCGTGCAGGTGGTAGGGCAGGGGCACGTCGCGCGACGCCTTGTACTGGGCGACGTTGGCGCAGTGCTCGTTCTCGACGCGCACGAGCGCCCACATGCCGCGGCGCGTGGCCTCGCCAAACGACACGAAGAAGGAGCAGATGGAGTTGTGCTGGGTGTCGTGCGTAAAGATGGCGTAAAAGATCCACGAGAAGCGCAGGAGGGGGTCGAGCACCATGATGGTGTAGTACAGCCAGCGGCGCTTGAGGGCGAGGATGTCGCGCAGCAGAAAGTTGCGCGAGTCGACCTGGAGCAGCGAAAAGTCCATAAACAGGTCCCAGAAGGAGGTGTAGACGCTGTTCAGGGCGGAAAAGGTGATGAAGAGGGCGAGGTTGCTGTGCGACTCCTGGATGCGGTACAGGCTCAGCATGACATAGCTCAGAATGGTCATGGCGTACTTGCCGCCGTTGACGAGGTGCGGGAAGACGTTGCGCGTGTCGCGGTAGCGGCGGATGCACTGCAGCAGGCGCCAGATGGGCGGCAGCGTCGAGAAGAAGCCGAGCAGGCGGGAGTGGCCCGAGTTGCACTGCGACGGGCTGTTCCAGCCGTTGGCGTACAGGCAGAAGAAGAGCTCAATGTTCTGGCGAGTCAGCGAGGCGCAACGCGGCGCGGGCCGGGCAGACTTACACTCATGGAATAGACCATGGAGCAGTACATGTCGCCCATGAAGAAGTCGCGGAACTCGACGGGGTAGAGACCGGCAAAGAAGAGGCGCCACTGGATGGTTAGTTGAGATCAGAAAGGGAGAAAAGGGGGAGAAAAAGAAAAAAAAAAAAAAAAAAAAAAAAAAAAAAAAAAAAAGAAGAAGAAAAAAAGAGAAAAAAGGTTACGTGCGTGAGAGTAGAGGAACCATTTGCGGCTGCGGTGCCACAGCACGGGCGCCGGCAAGAAAAGCAGCACGACGGTGAAGCCGATGAGAATGACGGGGTAGTAGAGAAAGAGGCGGGCGTTGGCGGCGTCGGAAAAGTTGAGCCAGAGAAAGAGGCCAAAGACGAGAAAGAAGAAGCTGGGCAGCTGGGAGAGCTGGCGCCAGTCGAGGTGCGAGCGCGGGTCAAACTCAAAGATAAAGGGGTAGTTGACCTTGTTGACGGTCCAGATGCGGCAGTTGATGCAGAAGAGCGTAAACAGGTAGAGCATCAGAAAGTAGCCGCCGTAGAGCTGCAGCAGGTAGCTGGCCTGCGTGCGGGCCACCGGGTCCGGGCCGAAGAGCGCCCGGGCGCCGTCGACGGTGCCCTGGATGGCAAAGACGGCGCCCACGCCGATCATGAGGCCGCTGCGGAACGCGCTGCCCGACTCGTCGCCCGCGCGCTTGTTGAGGGCGCGCAGCTTGCCGACGGCGATCTTGTGGTTGCCGCGCTCAAAGTAGCGGGCGTAGAGGTCCTCGACGGCCACAATGAGGTCGTCGACAACGGTGCTGTTGACAAACCACGAGCGGTTGACCTTTTCGTTCATGTAGCGGTACGGCGGCCGCGCGTTGACGGCCTTGTCGTATTTTTTGTTGAGCTTGCGGAACGCCGTGCGGTTGAGGATCGCGTAGCTCTTGAGCAGCTCCAGGCCGCGGTAGAACTCCTGCAGGGCCAGCTTGAGCTTGCGCTTGGCCGTGCGGTAGGGGATGTCGTGGTCCCCGGGCCGGCGCACATAGTCGCGGTGGCCGTCGCCGCCGCCGTTGCCGCCGACGCCGCTACCGCCACCGTACACCATACGCGGCGTCTGCGGCATCTTCTGCAGCGCCTTGGAGTTGGGGCCCGGCTTGAACATCTTGGCGCGGACGGGCGCAATCCACTCCTGGTAGACGTCCCAGGACTTGCCGTCGTGGTCAATGGCGCCCGGCTGGCCGTTGTCGTGGCCGCTTCCGTGGCCGTTTCCGTGCGCGGCGGCGCCGGGGTTCTGCGCGGCCTCGTCGTCGCCCGACGCGTTGGGGCTGAGGCCCGCGTCGTCCTCGCCGCGCCGCCGCGCGCGCTCAATCTCCTCGATGCGGCGGTTGCGCATCTCGTGCAGCTGCTCCCGCAGCAGCGCCAGCCGCTCGCCGGCCTGCTCCTCCTTGAGCTTGTAGAACGCCTCGACCTTTTCGAGCTCGCCGTCCATGAACCGGAAAAAGTCCAGCTCGCGCTCGCGCACCTCGTCAAACGCCCGCATGCTAATGTCGTCGCGGTTGTCACCAACCGTGCTGGCGCCGCCGCCGCCCCTGGGCCACTGCTGCGGCGAGGCCACCGAGAACAGGCGCCGGATGCGCTGGCCTGGCGTAGGCTCCGCGGAGGTGGACGCGCGCGACGCGAGGCTGCGCCCGGCGTCGTCCACGGCCACCGAGTAGCTGCGGCGGTTTGGCCGGACCCAGCGCGGCACGGCGGCCTTGGCGGCGGTGCCCGAGGACGCAGGCGCGCGCGCCTGGGCCCGCGCCCGGGCCACGGACGCGGGCGGCGCGGGCTCGTTTGTGTTGGAGGGCACTCGCAGGGCCGGCGCGGGCAGCTCAAAGGCGCGGGAGCCGTCCGTGGCCACCGACGCGCTGCGGATGCGCGCAGAGGCGTTTGTGATGCTGCCGTACTGCGGCCGGGCCTCGGGCGTCGACGTCAGGCTGCGGCGCTCGCCCTCGTCAAACGTGTCGTCGTGTTCGTTGTCGTCGTCGTCGCTGCCCGGGCCAGCCGTCGCGGCCCGGCCCAGCGAGCCGGAGCCCGGCGTCTTCCTGCTGCCGGCATCGTTGCGCCTCGAAAAGGGGGTGCCGGGCGCGAACAGCAGCCGGGGCGTCTGTCGGGGCGGCAGCGAGTCCCCGGAGCGGCGGAGGTTGGGCGTCGCGTTGGCCCGGCTGATGGCCCGCGAGACGGCCTTGACGTACTTCTTGCCCGTCTTGTAGTCGAGATACTTGACGCGCCATTCTGGGAAGAGGGAGAACGCGTCAGAGGGGCGGGCCAGGCACGGCTTGCAAAGCAGAAAACTCACCCGGCACGAGCTCTTGTTCGAGCTCCTTGGCGAACTTCATGACGTCAGAAGGCGCGCCGGCCGAATCGACGCGGGCAGAGGAAGCGCAGCGTCAGGACAGACGCGTTGGCGATGCAGGAAGAAAGCCGTTCGTTTCGAGAGAATCCTCGTTGACGGGCAGCCGCGGCGTCGTTTTGATGGCATTGGGCGAGGTGCGAGCAGACGGCGGGTTTGGAGAGACGATTCGCGAGGTGCGTTTGCAGGACGAATGCTCGAGACGGCGCGGAAAAAGAGCCACCAGAGACGAGAAAAAAAAAGTTGAAAAAGGAGAGGACGTTCCTTCTGCAGGGAGCATCGGCCGGTCCGTTAGCGGATGGAACCCTGACTTACAGGGCAGGAGCGCCGCGCAGATCTCGAAACGAAACAGAAGGCGCGTGCGGCCAATAAGGGGCGGCCAATCCACCACAGGCCTCCCAACTGCCAGGCGGCAGGAGTGCATCTCGGGAGACACAGAAGGAGCGAGTCTGCATGTCCCGCGATCGGCTCCTTCTCGTTTCGTTCATCTCGGGACTTGCTTAGTGGATGGAGAACCGGCGAGTGTACTACGTAGTGCAGTGCAGTGTAGTGTAGTTAATGGAGAGTTCTGCATATAAATCAAAATAGCATTGCTTCCCCGTGGTATCTCGCTGTCTAGTTTACATACATTCCTCTAAAATCCTGACACGCCCATCCAAGAACATTGCAAAAGACATTAACAATAAACAATAAACCAACTGAAGTCTGCGTCATGACATGATATTCGACACACAGAGGCACCTACACGCCCAGCTCGGGATCCGTGTCGTCGTCGCTCGAGGCTTTTGCGCGCGCCGAGGGCGTCTTGTCGTACTTTTTCAGCTCCATGTGGTAGACGCCCGTCCCGCCGGCGTGCTGCGCGGTCATCCGCTCCATGCTCTCTGTCGTCGGGCTGACGCCGACCAGGGCCGAGGCGTGGCGGCGGGCGCCGGGCCGGCTGGCGCCGCTGCCGGCCGGCGCGTCGCGGTCGTCGAGGCGGTGCGCGCCCGACGCGTTGCGGCTGCGGCGGCTCGAGTTGCCCCAGGCGTCGAGGGCAAAGAGGCGGCGCAGCAGGGTCCACAAAAAGGGAATGTTGGCGACCATGACGGCGGTGCTGGCCTCGCCGTTGTACCAGACGAGGAAGACGAGGCTGTTGGAGACGGTAAAGTTGTAGTAGCGGTTGAGGATGGCGACGAGGACGACCAGCAGGCCGAGGCTGAAAATGATGCACAGGATGACCTTGCGCAGCAGCGGCAGGCGCGCGCGGGCAATCATGGGCACGGGGATGAGGAGCATGAGCAGGTCGGACGAGACGTGGAAGACGGTGACGGTGATCATGTGGTGGAGGTACGTCTTGCACTGGTCTGGGGAGGTCAGCCTGGGGGGGACTGTATTATGTTTTTTTTTTTTTTCTTTCCAACGCACCATGTCCGTCCGGCACGGGCACGGCCCAGTAGTCGTGGATGGGCCGGCACCAGACGCCGAGATACAGGATCTGGATGACGACGTAGCCCACGGCGCAGTAGATGGCCACGAGCTTGACGGCAAAGGCCTCGGTCAGCCCCGACGTCAGGCGGCCGTACAGGATCAGCAGACACGCCTTGACGAGCCACACGGTGGCCAGCATAAACTCCTCGAGGGCCAGCAGCATCTTGCTGCCCCATTCGGCGTCGCTGACTTGCTGGGGGCTCCACGCGGCGATCTCGTCCTCGGGCGCGTAGTTGCTGCCGTTGATGCCGACCTGGTTGGAGCAGACGGTCACGCCCGTAAACGTCACGGCGCACAGGGCCATGAGGTAGTCGTCGAGCTGCAGCTTGCGCCAGCTGCCGACGGCGAGGCGGCGCGAGGCAAAGCGGGCGAAGACCGTGGCCATGCCGATGCTCCACAGCGTCCACGACGCCGGCTTGAGGCTGGAAATGCCCTCTGACATGGCGGCGTTGGCGGTGTTTTTGCGAGGGCGTGCGTGGCTTAGAAATGCAGGTCGAGGGTTGTCGGTGCAGTCGAGGGACGATGGAGGCCCATCGTGGCCGGGGCCAAGCAGAAGATCAGATGCACAATTTTTTTGGAGGTGAAGATGGACAGTCGTGGAGACGACAAGGCGAACACTCGAGAGGAAAAGAAGGGTACCGGCGGCGTGTCGTTTGACGCTCGTGCTCTGCGTCCGACCAGGGTACCGGGCCCGTTGGCCATATATCCCACGGGCAACTCTCGCGTGCTATCCTCCACTCCGTATCCGCCACCTTGTTAACCTTTCCAGGACAGTCACTATCCGTCTCCTCACCACCATCTTTTCCCTGCCACTCTACGAGTACAAGCACTCCGCGGACCACTTTGATTTGAACCCCAGGGGCCCTCCCGTCTCACCTCCCACGCCGAGAAGATAACCAGGCGACTTGCACGAAACAGACAACGCTTTAAAAGAGACTTGCTGCATCCCTGCGTTCAAAAGCTGGGAAAGCGTAAAACCCCACACGGAAAAGGTCGTGGATTTGTGTGGTGTTATGCGTTTCTTATCTGTGATCAACAACGGCTGTCTGCGTGCATTATGGAGGCCTGGTCCACAGTGGGCCCCGGGCACCCGACGACTCGGGCAGCTGGACTGCACGAGGGCGGCATTATATTATGAGGGCTGTCATGAGTTGCAAAGCCAATAGCGGTGCGGACCAGCCTTATCTCTAACCACTTGCCGTATCTGGACGAAAACGACCAGTCGGATTTGAGGTGTCCACCGTCCAGGGTCACAGATATGTGTTCCTTGCTTCTGTTCCTCTGTTTTTTACCTTTTTTCTCTCTCGACACATGGCAGGCGGAATGGCGCCGCATGCCAGACCGTTGTGCGAAAAAGTAAGAACGTACTCCGTACGCCTCCCGCCGGTCTCCGCCCTTTCCGCGCACTTGAAAGGAGATCCTAAAGACGGGGAGGTCTTGGCAGGGCTTGACGGGACCGGAAATCGAGAAAGATAAAAGGGGCAGACTTGTGCGCCTTGTCTGCGAGCTGGCCTCTTTTTTTTTCAAACTCTTCTTTCACAATACCAGAGAAACAGAGGCCCACTGATTACGGCCCCTGTTATGTCATGCGAGATATAACTCATATACTGTATTTCTGTCTTTCTCTTCTGCTCGGGCCTCGTACTTCAACCGAGGCTGTGGGCCGACCTATGCTGTGATTAGCAAGTGAAATACGGAGTAGGGCACGGGCGTTGTGGATGTGTCGCGTGCTCGTGATGCTATGCAAAACAGTCTCGTACTCCATACTCCGTACCGTACATGTACATATTGTACACACCTGTCGGTGAGCAAACGAGCATCAACAATCGATGGCCTCAGCTTCGCCCGTCCGAGCTCGGACGCGCAGCGGAAGCTCCTTCTAGAAAGGATCTACGCCGCTTGGGCTGTCGTCTATGGTTCCCGCATTGGGCAACGCGGGATGTCAATATCTGCCGTCGGTGCTGCAAGTGTGCAGCCAAGGGATTTGCCACATGGACAAATTTGCAGAAAGGGGAAAGGGGAAGGGGAAGGGGAAGGAGAAGGGGCAGGTTATCACGTATCACGTCCACGTTTTGATGTCTGACAGAATTTGACAGACGACATGGGCAGTCACAAAAGATATCTCGACAAAATCTCGACGTCTGTAAACCATCGCAGCACAAAGGGCATTATGGTCCAGAGATAGCACAGATTGCGGATCCTCGGCCACCGCTCGTCCGCGTACTCGTACGTCGTATCGTCTGCACTCTGTAGAGTGGGCTCTACAAGGAAAAACCATTATATTCATATGCTGTTTATGTGGTGTGTCGATGCATGTGTCTATTATGCATGTATGCGTGCGTCGAGTCTATGTACTGGTCTCCGGCCGTCGAGAGGGTCGTCTGTCTCGTCGTCTGGTCTTTCTCTTGTTCGGTTCTGGCAGATTCCGTTGCTTCGCGTTGTATTTTCGTGTCGTTGTGTCCTGTCCCTGCAAACCTTAAAACACCCAAACACCAAAACACCCAAACAAGCAACGGTGACTGCCGGCGTCTGCGCGTCTGCGCGTCTGCGCGTCTGCGCGTCTTCATTTGCCCCGCCCCAGACGCTCTTCCTCGTCGGCTATGAGCTCGTATGCCGGGCGGAACGAGGTCGGGGTCGACGCGCCGCTGGTGTCGCCGTCGTCGGACACGTTCTTGGTCGACGTGTGCGGCTTGGCCTTGACGAGCACGGGGTTGGGGCGGGTGTCGGTGGTGCCGCCGAGGGAGGTGAAGCCCCGGTTGTAGAGGCTGCAAAAGGGAATGTCAAAGTGGCGGATGAACTGGAGGTCAGCGACTGAAACGAGGACAGAAGACGGGACAGAAGACGGGACAGAAACAAGGACAGAAACGTACGGCCCAGATCTCGGCATAGTGCCAGTCAATGACGGGGTGGATGCGCATAAACTGGGGCCAGCCCGGATCGGTGGGCGTAAAGTGGGTGAGGAACTCGCCGTGGGGGTCGGTGCGGCGGGTGCCCATGAAGATGGCGCGGACGGCCGGGCGGTCGGCGAGGTAGGCGTCGAGCGCGGCGCGCATGGCCATGGGGTAGCGGGCGAGGTCGAGGTGGTAGTCGGCGGTGGACTGGTCGACAAACTCGTCGACCTCGGGGAACGGGTCGGGCGGGACAATGTAGATGGCCTGGAAGGGACGGTGCGCGGAGGACGGCGGCGGCGGCGGTGCTGCGGCGGCGGCGGCGGCGGCGGGGGTGGCGGCGACGGCTGCCTGTAATGTGCCGTCGGCCGGCGGTCGTGTCTGCGCGTCCGGGGTGTCTGCGGCGTCCGGCGTTGCCTCCGGCGTTGCTTCCGGCGTGGCGTCCGGGGCACGCGCCTCGTCGCAGGCGGGCAGGCAGGCCAGGATGAGGATCAGGAGCACGAGGCAGTCTTTGCCGCCGTTGTACGACAGCGAGATCTGGTCGAGGCTGGGCGCGTTAGGAGGCGGCGGCGACGGCGCCGAGAGCAGCAGCGGGCCGGAGATCCATCTTCCAGACATACCTGTACCGGCGCAGGGCCTTGTCGATGACGTCGATGGAGACGCGCACCTGGCTCTGGACGTTGCGCAGCAGCGCCTGGGACGCGGGGATCTCGCCGTCGAGGAACGCAAAGATGGCGCGCCGTAGCTTGTAGCAGACGTCGGGGAAGCGGCGCAGCTGTGGTGGTGGTGTCGCGGACGCTGCTTGTGCTGCGGCGATGCCGTTTGTGTGCTGCTTTTGCTGGTGGTGGGGGCCCGTGCCGTTGGTGGCAGGCAGCGGCGCACCGTCACCGGCCGGCTGACCGATGGCCGCCATTGGCGAGAGGCGGAGGGAGCACGGGACGCGAGGGGAGGCGGTGGTAAGAGCGTGGTGGGAGCCGTGGTGGTTGGCGACGCAAATGCGATGCTGAAATGTGTTTGGTTATTCGGCGTTGGCGAAAGACGGTCGCTGCCGAACAAGGCAGGCGTGACGAGATGCAAAGGCAACGAGAGGGAAGGCACAACGGACGAGGGAGGCCGGCCAAGAAAAAAGCATTGGCGAGGCAAGAACGACGCAGGCTGGAAAGAACGAGCCGGTGCGGATGGCGGAACAGGCTGCGGCTGTTGCTTTGCAGGCGATTGGGTGGCCTGTGACTCGAAGGTGGGATGTGGATGTGGATGCGGGGGAAGGCGCGACACAGGCCAGACCGACACAGGCCGAGAGAAGGCCGTGGAAGGCAGGCGCGGGCCCTAAGCGGCGCAAAGCGCCGCGCAAGGCGGAGTTCCTCCCGCTGGAGCGGATTGCTGGAGAAAGCTCCGGCCTAGGGGGGGAAGGAGCAGCCTAGCAGCGCATGGATTGACGATTGGCAGACGACAGCACGAAGCGGAACCGATGTATCTTACGAGACGCGTTGTAGAGTGCATGGAGGGGCTGCGGACCGGAGTCTATTTCCGTGCTGGGAGCCGCAACAGCGGACGCAGAGCAGCTCGACGGTGTACTGTTTCAATCCGGCGCTCCTAGGCCGAATGAGTGAATACGGGATATAGAAAACCGACAGCCGGAAGGCTTGGGCATGATTCACGGCATTTAATTTAAGATTGCTCAAGCTTCATGTCTCTTTTCTTTTTCTTTTTTTCTCTTTTTCCTTTACTTTTCTTCTCTTCTTTTTTTTTCCCTTCTTTTTTTCTTTTCTTCCTCTTTTTTTCTTTTTTTTACGCGTTATGTTTTTTCTTCTTTTCATTCCCCTTCTTCTTTTATAACACTCCATTAATACGAGATACATATGTCTCATCTAGAAAGTGAAAAACGGAAAAACCCATTCCCAGACAACCCGGTGCTGTATGGCCTGGCACCTCTACCCAGGCTGCCTCGTGCATGCTGCCATTCGCCGAGATCCGACTGGCAGCACGACGTCTGGTAACGTGCCAGCTGCAGCGCCAGCGCGACAGACGCTGCATCGCGCCACGGCCCACGGACACGGGCTCGGCACGGCGGTGTGCAGCAGCCTCTGCCAGGAATTCCAACGCCGGAACCGTCTCACGACGGGCCGCCGAGGAATGTCTTGCACGGCGACAGCGTTGATTCCGTCTCGTTGGCATTCCTCGTCTTGTCTCACCTGAAACCGCAGCAACATTGTCCCGGAGCGGGGGCCGTCCATGACGTCTTCACTGCATGCAACATGCCCAACTCCAGGCCGTGGCAGTGGCAGTGGCCGTTCCAAGTTCACGAGGCTTAACAGGGGTGATATTGAAGTTCCTCCAGCGACGATACGAGCGGGGGCCTCCGTGGCTTTGTTTGCGGTGCTGGCGCCGCTGCTCGTCCTGTCTTGCTCGTAAAAATCAGGGAACAGAGCGTGAAAGCCGGTGCGCAAACTACGAATACGGGAAGTTGGCCGGCGCGCTTCCGACAGCGCCCTGCAAGATACGAGCGTCATGTGCTGTACTTTTCGGTGATCAACGCTACCGTATTTCCCCGTGCTGCCCATGTGCAGTCTGCAGCAGCTCAGCCCTATTGCTGCCGTCGGACTGCCCTGTGGCTCGGGCGCGGCTGCTGACTGTAAACCTTATTTTGGCGGCCGGTTTTCCTTTCTTTTTTTCCCGCTTACGCTTCCTTTCGGTGCACTTCGCAAGAGTACGGTCCTCCAACAGTTTGATTGAGCCACTGACCCAAAGAGGAAAGCAAGGCGCTCAGGCGCTGAGACGAGACGTTGAATCTCATGCTGGCTGTCGGTCGCATCTCGATCTGCACGAGTACCACCATACGGAGTACAGCGCTGCCGCTGCCTTTCAGCGTGTTTACTGGCGGGGCTTAGCGGATCCCCAGCAAGGCTATCCACTGACGATGCCGGCCTGCCCGGCGGTGGGATGATGTCTGCTGTGATGAGCACTGCGCACTCAGACATCACGCCGTAAAACAATCAACAAGCAAGGACAAGTTACATAACAACGCAGCCCGCGACGGCGCAAGCTCCGAACGCCATGGCTCTTGGGCTCTGCTGGCCAATGGCAGCTCGGCGGTCTGCTCCTTTCGTGAGATTTTACAGCGTGTCTAGCGAGGCTCCACCCTGGCCGGGCCAGTCGGCGCGCGCAACTGCCAGCGAGCTGCTCAGCCCATTGCTGGATATGCAACGTTGACGCCAGGCTGACGAGCCGAAAGAGGCAAGACGTGTAAGCGTTGGGTTACGCTGGGGAAAGGAGAAGCGAGGAAAGAGAGGAGAGAAAAAAAGAAAAAGACAGTAAAAAGAAAAAGGAGAGATGAGAAAAAAAGAGAAAAAAGAAAAGAGAGAGATGGTAAAAAAAGAGAAAACGAAAAGAAGAAGAGACACTGAAATCACAGATCACAACAGACGTATTTTTTACGAGTTCTCCGGAGAAACACGTCAGGAAAAACTAGAAACAAAAACGATTGAAAAGGCCCGAGTGAAAGCGCCACAGCCCGCCAATGCCCTGCCACCGAGCGACGCCCTAGCGCTTCCCACTGTCGTAGCCTCCTTCCCCCAAGCCCTCTTTTGTCGCTCCTTCCCTTTATCTCGCACATCCCGCTCGCCTCTCCAACATCATCCTCGTCTCTTTGTGCCTCCTCTCTCCATCCAGCACGCCACGACGGCGCCGCCGCTCCTCGTCTGTCGACCGCCGCCCAGATCCTGCGTGCACGCACAGAGAATGCCCTGACCGCCTCGCGCGACCGTTGTCTGGCCTCGTTTCGTCCAATCTTATCGGCCTTTTCCCTCCTCCTCCGCCACGACACGAGACGGCAACACACGAGACGACACGAGACAACTCGAGACAGGAGAAGGCTCCGCAGAGCCACAAGCCACGGCACCAAAGGAGAGACGCCGCAAGCTTCCGCCGCGAGCTCTACCCGTACGAGCTCCGTGAGCTGGGACCTCGGCGGACAGGGCGAGCACGCCCCGGTCCGCGTCCCGGCCATCTAGCCTTGCATCGGAGAGTCTCGTTTCCTCTTGCCCGTCTCGCTTGCCGTGCTGCGCCTCGCACCCGTCTCTCTTCCCATCCGTTCCGGCTGCCCCCCCCTCTTCGCCATGTTCGAGCCCCAGATGTCCGTACGACAGCGCCCTGTCGACCCGTCACAAATGTTCAACCACTCCCGCACACGCACAACGTCCTCCAACGTCTTCCCAAATGCCGGCCCGCCACAGCAACTGCAGCAGCAATACGCCCCGGCGCCCATGCAGCTCGGCCAGCCGCCCATGACCCACGCTCAGCGCTCCGCCTCTGTCAACACCTTTAGCACCGTCTCCAGCGGCGGCGGCGGCGGCGGCGGCATGGTGCCCCCGGCCGCGTACCGCACGAGCCCGACCACCGACGTCCGGCGGTCCACGTCGTCCCGCTCGGGCGGCACGCCGCACGCGTACCAGTCGTCCTATGTGGCTCTGCTGCGGCGGCAAAAGGCGACCGTCTGGAGCGAGCGCGCCCAGTTCGAGGACCCCCGCATCGCCGCCCAGCAAAAGGCGGCCCGCATGCGCGCCAACCGCGAGATCTACGGCGCCGGCTACAGCGGCGGAAACGGCACGCGCACCAGCACGGGTCTGAGCTCTGCCGGCGGCAAGATGTCCGCCAAGATCCGCCACCACGGCAGCAAGGGCAACGTCCTGGGCTTTGGCGCCGACAGCAACTATGTCGGCATTGGCGGGGTGCCGCTGCGCCTCAGCGCCACCGAGGTCGAGCAGGAGGACAGCGACGACGACGACTACGGCGGCGTCGGCGGCGGCGGTGGCGGTGCCATGCGGCCGAACCACCGCCGCACCGGCAGCAGCGGCCGCAGCAGCACGGCCAGCGGCCGCCGGGGCCCGCCGTTCCGCACGTCGACGGGCGCGCTGACCACGCCGGGCCCGGCCTCGGCCTCGGGCTCTCTGCAGGGCGGCGCGCCGCGCCGCCACAGCCCCAACGACACGCCCGAGCGGCCGCACAGCCTCGTCGACAACGACGCCGCCAGCGGCCGGGCGCGCAGCATCGCCAGCGGCAGCAGCGCCGAGCGCGCCGACAACGTGCCCGACCTGGCCGGCGCCGGCCGCCTGCCGCCCAACAGCACGGCCCACGCCACCGTGACGCGGGAGCGCAGCCTGCGCAATCCCGAAGACCTGCGGCGCCGCGGCAGCGTCGACGAGCGCACCATGACCATGTCCACGGGCCGCCTGTTTATTGCCAACCCCGACTGAGCACGGCCGTGCGTGTCTCTCCTCGCTGTCTCCCCGCCGTGGATTTTCGCCCTGCTTTTCTTTCTCACCTTCCTGCGTCTCTCGCGCCATTCACTTCTGCATTGTGAGGAGTTTCTTTCTCTGCGGTTCACGTCGCTCGTCAGTCGCTCGTTTCTCGGTATCTCTTTCACCCTACGTTCGCTTCCATCTAATGTTCTTTTCTCTTTTCTCTTTTCTCTTTTCTCTTTTCTCTTCTCTCTTTTCCTCGTATTTGTTTGTCCTGGGACGGAAAACCAGATCTACAATGTTTTCTAGCTGTCTATGCTCCTTGGAACGAGTTTTGGACACCTCTTGTACATAATACTGATTTCCCCCTTTCTCTCGAGCCTGCCTCTGCGCACGCACGACACCACATAATACGATCGAGCCATTGTGTGCCATTCTTTGCAGCGTGCCGCATTGCCGCATTGTATGCGGACGAAGGACTCGTATGTTCCTTGATATCCGCCTACAACGATATTCCGTTACCGGGGTATGCGCCACAGTGCGCCAGCCACATCTCACCCATAACGCGTGACGACGCCAAATGAACGCGTCGCTCTTGCCTCTTCCACGGGCTCCAAGGCAAAGGGTTCCACAGGCGTTGACTCCACTGGAAACGGTGAACAGCCAATTTACGCGTTCTCTCCTCGTGCCACGCTTTTCCCTCTTTTCACAGCACGCCTATTCTCTCTCTCATTGCCAGGCACGCAAGACCACCCGCACATCCTTGCCCTTTCGTCGTCGTTTCGTTTTTTTCCTGTCCCGTTTTCGACAGCCTGCGTGTCGTCCTCGGCCCAAAACAGTCCAATCCATCACGACAAGCGATCACGACAATCCTCAATCACGACCACGACCACGATCACGACCACGGAATCCCAACCGACGAGCCGCGGGACTTGGCCATCGCGCTGCTCATCCCTGCATCCTGTCTTTCCCTCCGTCTTCCGTCCCCTCATTCGATGCTCGCCACGGCAAACCACTGCGCCTTGTAAGGACAATCGGTCCCCAGCCTCGGCTTTTTTTTTCTTCTTTCTCCTCGAACCCTCTTCCCGCGTCCACGTCATCCGCGCCACCATGCCTCTTCTCTCCGTGTCACCCAACATCCAGGATGGCGGCGCCGAGACGCCGTCCCGCAAGCGGAGCCTCATGGACTATCTCGAGAGCGCCAACAAGCCCGCCACGCCCAGCAAGCTGAAGCTCGTCACCGACGCCGAGAACCTGGCCAGCCTCGGCCAGGACACGGAGCCGAGCGCCGCCGACAGAGCGCCTGGCTCGCCGGCCGACGACGCCCTGTCCGTCGACTCGCCGCTGTCGGAAATGTCCGACGGCCCGCTGTCGCTGCTCACCGACAATGGCAGCAGCACGCCGGCCCGGTCGACGTCGCCCAACGCCACGCCCTGCAAGCCGGCCGGCGGCTCGCCGCGTCTTGTCGTCAACATTGACGCAACACCGCCGCCGGGGCTTTCCGCGCTGGCATCAGCAAAGCCGGCCACCGCCACGGCGGCGGCCGCCGCCCCGCCAGCCAAGCGCAAGCGGCTGACGCCGAGCGAGCGCGAGGAAAAGGCCAAGGCGGACGCGGCGCGGAAGCGCCAAAAGGAGGCGGCCGAAGCCGCGCGGCGGCAGGAGCGCGACGAGAAGACGGCGGCGGCGGATGCCAAGAAAAAGGCTGCGGCAGAGGAACGGGAAAAGAAGCGCAAGCAAAAGGAAGAGGAGGACCGGCGGAAAACAGAAGAAAAAGAAAAGAAGCGCAAGGAAAAGGAAGACGAGGAGCGCAGGGCGCAAGAGGCCAAGGACAAGAAGGAGCGCAGCCAGCTGCGGCTCAACTCTTTTTTCAAGGCAGGCAGCAGCAGCAGCAGCAGCAGCAGCAACCCACTGGCATCAGCAACAGCATCGCCACAGGCGGGCAGCTCGCCGCTCAAGCCGCCCACCGTCCGCGGCCCGTCGGCCTCGCCACAAAAAGCCGGGCCGCAGTCTTTGGCCAGCGGCGCACAAGCATCCGGCGCCGAGGCTGCTGCTGCCGCGGTGTCCGAGTACGACCGAGTGTTCAAGCCCTTTTTTGTCAAGGAAAACGTCGTCATGGCGACGGAGCTGTACGGCATGGACAGCGAGACCAAGGCGGCCAAGTCGCGCATCCTCGACGAGTTTCTGGCGGGGTCCCGCGGCGCCTTCTCGCCGGACCGGCCGTTCACGGCGTCCTCGGCCGCCGCCTACTTCCACCTGCCCTGCGGCCGCCTGCCTGCGCGAGGCCGGCGCCCGCCCGCGGTGCGCAAGATTATGAACATGCTGGGGCCCGATGCCGCCGTGCATGGCGCCCGCGATGCGCAGACACAACGGGCGCTCGACCTGCTCAAGTCGGTGCCGATGAAGTACCTGTTCTTCCGCGAAGACGTCCGGCCGGCCTACTTTGGCACAGTCACCAGCCAGCCGCCGGAGGCGCGGCTGGCCAAGCTGGCGCGCAACCCGCTCGCCAAGACGGTGCTGCCGCTCAACTACGACTACGACTCGGAGGCCGAGTGGGTGGACGACGGCGACGGCGAGGACGTCGACGACCTGGACGACGACGAAGAAGAGCTCGAGGACGACGGCGAAATGTCCGACTTTCTCGACGACTCGGAAGACGCCATGCCCCTGCGGCCTGCGTTTGCGAGCGGAATGGAGCCCGAGAGCACAGGCGTCTGCTGGGAAAACGAGCGGCGACGCGCCGCCAAGCCCGAGCTCGACCGCTATCGCATGGAGTTTATTTTGGGTGAGTTGGCACGAGACGAGACGGGAGGACAGAGCAGAGCAGCGCTGACCGTTCAGGCCACGACGGACCGTTTGATCCGTTATCGAAACACTATTGGGAGGAGCCCGCACCGGCACCCGAGCCCGCAGCAGCAGCAGCAGCTTCTTCCGCACCACCACCGACACCGGCCGACGCTTTTGCCGCATTAGGGGCCGGCGCCGCCGCCGCAGCCACGTCGTCCGATGCGGCGGCCTCGACAAACGCGTCGACAGCAGCAGAAACGGCGATGACGGCCGCCGGCGGCAAGCCGGTGGACCCGAAAAAGACGGCGGGCGTGGCGGCCGAGTTTGTCCCGGACCTGAAACGGTCGATCCTGCAGTACGCCAAGCTCAGCAAGCTCGGCATTGTCGAGCTCCTGTCGGTCGAGTTTGTGGGCAAGTGCACCAAGAGCCAGATCAAGAACTCGCTCGAGGCGCTGGCCGAGCGGACGGGCACGGGCCAGAACAAGACGTGGAAGCTCAAGGCGTGAGCGCAGGCGTGAGCTGAGCGTGACGTGCAGTGGCGTTTGTTGACCTGGAACGGTGCTGCTTTGCTTGGGTTTTTCTTGCAGTCGTCCCCGGGCGTCTGCTCAACAGCAGCGAGACGCGGCGTTCTGTGGTGTCTGTAACCTATGCTGTTCAATGTTTCATGTCCTTGTATCTTTGACTGTTGCCTTTTTTTCTTTTTCTTTCTTATTTTGCTTTTGTTCTTTCTGCCTTTGTTTTGCAGGGATTTGCTTATGGCATATTAACGAACGTTATGTGGGAGTCTCCAAACAGAAAATAAGACTAGCTGTATTTGGCTTAGGCTACGTGTAAGTGGGGCACCTGGCAGATGTACCTCGCACCTAAACTTGCACCGGGGATACATCCCTCACAGCTACACCTGGCCAATCACAACACACCGCTGCCTGCTGCGCGCCCGAATCGGAAGCGAGAAAAAGGCGAGCTTCTGGCTGCGTCTGGCTTTCGCTGGCGAGCCGCGTGCGATGCGGCAGCGATGCGTAAGGACGCCGCGCATCTGCGGACCGCAGACGGCGCGGCCATGGACGCGGAAAGTATAAGAGAAGACGAGGCCGCCGCTGGAGGACAATGACCATGCCAGTTACCTCCAGCAGCACCCCCATCCATCTCACAAACGACACTGTCGCTTACACACGGCTCTGAGCCCCACTTTAATCATCACCAACGTTGCCTTTCGCCATGTCTGTCCAGCACATTGAGAACGGCGGCGGCAAGCTGGCCGTCGAGGTGCGCGGCGACGCCGCCGCGCCTCTGGTCATCTGCTCGCCCGGCATCGGCGACTTCCGCGACGCGTACGCGGCCGTCGCGGACCAGCTGGTCGCCGCCGGCTACCGCGTGGCCCTCGTGGACCTGCGCGGCCAGGGCGATGCGTCGCTCGGCTTTGCCAGCTACGGCGACAGCGAGACGGCGTCGGACCTCGTTGCGGTCGCCGAGGCGCTGCTCCCCGCGGGCCAGCCGGGCCGGCGCGTCGTGCTCGTGGGCGCGTCCATGTCGGGCGGCGCCGCGGCCATCGCCGCGGCCCAGCGCCCGGACCTCGTGGCGGGCGTCGTGCTGCTCGGCGGGTTCCTGCGCGACGGCGCGGGCGCGGCCATGCGCGCCGTCATGGGCCTCATGTTTCTGCGCCCCTGGGGCCCCGCGGTCTGGAGGATGTACGCGGCGACGCTGTGGCCGGGCCTCGCGCCCGAGGCCGCCAAGGCGCGCGCGCAGCAGTCGGCCAGCTCGCTGACGCGGCCGGGCCGCTGGGCCGCGTTCCAGAAGCTCATGGGCACGCTCGACCACAACGCCGACGTCACGCCGCACCTCGCCAAGCTGGCGCGGCAGCCGGCGCTCGTCGTCGTGGGCGACAAGGACCCCGACTGGGCCAAGCCCGTCGAGGAGGCGGCCTGGGTGGCGAGCCACTTTGCTGCCGACAAGACGACGACGCTGGTGGTGCCGGGCGCCGGCCACGCGCCCCAGTACGAGAACCCGGCGCTGGTGGGCGCCGCGATGCTGCGGTTCCTCGACGGCCTGCGGGAGGGCTGCTCCTTCCGGGCGGCCGCGTGAGAGTGGAGGGGTGTTTTTATGTTGCGCTTTATCGGTTGGGCGTATTCTGTATTTCTACTTGTGGCAAGGCTGCCTAGATTTTTGTGCTCACGGCTGTTTCTCTATTCCCGTTTCTTCTACTTTGTATAGCTTTAATATTCTCGAAAACATCTTTACAAATAACCAAATGAAAGATTCCAATTAAACAAAAGCCTTGTATGTATGATTCGTACGAATACCCTGGATATCCTTCAAGCTGAGAAACGAGAAAAGGGGAAACTATAAATACAATGTGAATAACGAGACATCTCAGACGGCTTGACCAGCTTCGCCTGCTGTCCGTTATCTACCAGCCGCCAGGACCGCCAGGGCCACCGGGGCCACCGGGGCCGCCGTGGTGACCGCCTGGGCCGCCAAAGCCGCCCTGGCCACCGGGGCCACCAAAGCCACCCGGACCGCCGGGACCGCCGGGACCACCGAAGCCGCCCTGGCCACCAGGACCGCCAAAGCCGCCCTGGCCACCAGGACCACCGAAGCCGCCCTGGCCACCGGGACCGCCAAAGCCCTCCGGGCCTCCACGGTTGCCACCGGGGCCGCCAAAGCCCTCCGGGCCACCGCGGTTGCCGTGGTGGCCAAAAATGCCGTGGTGACCGCCAGGGCCGCCGGGGCCACCAGGGCCACCAGGGCCGCCAGGGCCGCCACCACCAAAGCCACCCGGGCCGCCGCCTTGGCCGCCGCCCTGGCCGCCATAGTGGTTGCCGCCCTGCTGCTGGTACTGCTGGTGCTGCTGGTGCTCGTTCTTCTTCTTCTCGACGAAATGCTCAACGGCGTTGGCGCCAAAGGCACCGGCGACAGCACCGGCCACGGTGCCGAGCTTGCCGCCGCCGGCCTTGTGGGCGGCCCAGCCGGCAGCGCCGCCGCCAAGCACCGTGGCGCCGAGGCCGCGCTCACCCTCGCCGGCGCCCGTGGCCGCACCGGACTGGTCCGAGTTTGCGTACTGCTGCTGGGAGGACTGCAACATGTTAGGAAAAGAAGAAGAAAGAATATAAAAAAGAAAAAGAAAAAAAGAAAAAAAAGCGAGAGGGGAAACACGCTAGAGGAGGGGACGTACGTAATCCTGGCCGGAGCCGTAGCCCTGCTGCTGCTGCTGCTGGCCGCTGCCGCCGTAGTAGTCTTGAGCCGACATGGTTGTGAGAGAGAGGTCGAGGGAGGAGTTCTCGTAGGTTGAGATAGAGGTGAGAATAAGGTTGATGAGAGAAGAGGAAGAGAAGGAATTGAAAAACAGGAGAGGAAAGAGATGGACGAATAAATACTAAAAAAGAACAGGAGCCGAGCGAGAAGGAACGGGGACCTTTTAACGACGGCAGGGGCGTACGAATACGATTAGCAGTCACGAAAGGGGACAAAAGCCCGTGATCGACCAGAAGCAAGAGGCAGCCCCCTTGTTTGGCCAGAGGGGTGGCGTCTTGCGTGGTGAGAACCCGTCGCAATGGCGAGAGACGCCGATGTGGAGCTGTGGGTGTGTTGGCGGGACGGGAAGGAGCTATGGACGGCTGGGCATTACGTACGCTCCGGGAGTGGAGCGCCTGCTGCCAGCGGCAACGCCGGGCGCGAGCCGCCACGCTATGCGTTTGTGATGTGCAGGAGGAAGGCGCAGCCGACTGATCGGGAAGGAGCAGGGACGACAAAGAAAAGTACAAAGAACAATAGACGGCAGAGCGTCGACTGGAGGCTGCTGGCAGGACCGCCTTGGCCTCTGCCGGCGACTGCTGCCGGACACGGACTCTTGCAGCGGCCGTCGCGGCCTCCACAGCCGCCTGAGCCACAGACGCTACTTGGACGAAGACGTCAGCGGCGCTTGGCGGCGTGGAGAATACTGGAGCAGATTGAGCAAAAGCGTGTGCAAAGCGCACCCAAGCGCGCTCAAGCGTGCTGAAAGCGTGGACGAGGCGTGCAGGAGGGAGCTGTGCCAAGCCTCGTCGGCAATAAGCGTACTGGCCGCGTTCAGCACGCCTTTCTTGTGCATGCCAGCTGTGAGTTGGCATGACATGCCGTAGACCACACGACGGAGCAGGGATAGGACGACCCCCAGACTCCGTTTTCAAGGCTCCGGCTCGTCAGGCTGCCAATGACACGGCAGACTGCTGCATCAGCCTTGTCGGAACAGTCCTCGTATCTTCTCCGTCTGCACTTTGTTTCTCCTCGGTACACCTGCCGCGCTTGGCCTGACGTCGAATCGCCGGAAAGCAGTCGCCACGCAATGCCGTCTCTGGCAGTGGCGCGGTTTGGCCTTGCTAGCCAGGGCAGCGAACAATGCCGAGGCCGCCCGCTAGAGAGAGGCGAAAGTTAAATAGTGTGGACGTCACAATGGCTGAGCACTGAACATGACAAGTACTCGTCACACTCGTATGTACAGTACGTCGTACAACACCACACACGCATCAATCACATCACCGACTCCATCAGCTGCTCTGCGAGCCGTGCCGTTCTCCATGCAGCTGGCGCCACCTCTCCCGCGGCGCAAGGCGGCAGCGTCGCCGCGAGGCCAGTGCCTGCCAAGCAGCGCGAGCGGACGGGCCAGCGGCCGAGACGCTGTCGAGTGCTTGAGTGCTTTTGAGATGTGAAGCCGGCCTGTTTCCTTTTCTTTTCATTCCCGTTCTGTCGTTTTGTCCCATCTGTCGCCTACGAGTATTTGCTGAACTGTTTTTGTGACGCGCTTGACAGTCCACTTTTGCTGCCACTCAACTTACACACATTGTGGGGCCGAGAGCAGATGCCGAGGCTGGCACGGCAGAAGACAGAAAGACTGCAAAGCCGGTATGGCAGGCAGAGTCTCTACCTGCACACGTCGAAGAAAAGACGCTGATATGAGAGACTGAGCTGGCCGGCGTTCCTGCCACTACGAGCGTGGATCGTGCCTTCCTCTGCCTGCCTTCCAGCCGACAGCCTGGGAAAGCGCGGCTGCCCAGCCAGGCACTGGGAAGGAGCGATGGCCGCAAGCAACGCACATCACGAATGCCAACATCACCACCTGCACGCGCGACAATGGCGTTCACGATGCGTCTGCCCTGCAGCACACCGCGTGGCCCCAGCCTATGAGGCGTGCATCTGCACTGGCCCCACAATATCTTGGCGGGGGCTGGCCTCTGGCTTTTTCTGACCCTTTCCGCGGCGCACCTCGATCATCCGGCAACGCGTCCCGGCCTGACACCCAACAGACGACAGACCGACAGACACGCGTCGCAATGGAAGGCCTCCTCCAGAGACCGGCAGACACGGCGGACACGGCGGACATGGCAGACGACTTTGCCCGGTGGGCCGAGAGCTTTGACAGGAACGGCGACAGCGACGGCGACAGCGACGGCGACGCGCCCGTGCTGGACGTGCTGGACGCGGTGGGCGAGAGCATGCAGGACGACAGCTGGCAGCGGTACCGCGAGATGGCCAAGACGTTGCACGGCGGCCACCTGTGGGTGCCCAAGCCGAGCGAGGTGCGGCGGCTGGCCACGGCGTGGAGCCGCAGCCTGCTGGCCAGCTTCCACGAGCTGCAGGCCATTGTGGCGCGGCACGAGGCCACGATGCAGCGGCGCTGGCTGCAGAAGACGCGCTCGCAGCGCCTGGCCGTGCTGCTCGAGGCCTGGCCCAACATGGCCGCCATGCACCGGCCCGACTTTGCCGCCTGGCGCGACTCGGCACGGCAGCCGGCGCTGGAGGGCGGCGCGGACGCGCGCGAGGCGTACGTGTGGCCCTACGTCAACCAGGCGGACCTGGCGCGGCCGCGGCCGCTGCTGCTGCTGCTCAACGCGCGCGGCCGCCACCACCCGTGCGTGTTTGCGGCGGCCGACGCCGACCACATGCACGTGGGCGTGGCCTCGCAGGCGCTGGACCGCGCCTTTCTCAACGGCTTCGTGCTGCGCCTGCACGGCGACCCGGCGGCGCGCAGCGCGGACCGCCGCTACGGCCGCCTGGTCGAGTTTGACGAGCACCAGGACGCCTTTGGCTGGCTGCACGCGCGCCTGCAGTTTCTGCCCGGCGACGGCCTGCTGGTGCTCGAGGCCCAGGACCGCCTGCTGCGCTTCCTCGTCGACTGCTGCCACCGCATCCTGCACGAGATTGCGCCCGCCGACCTGGCCGGCGGCGCCTATGCCGTGCAGCCCGAGCCCGTGCTGCGGCCCGAGGCCGAGGCCGCCGGCGTCGGCTCGCTGGCCGCCGTCCGCAGCGAGGCGCCCTACCGCGTGCCCGCCCGGCTGGACCTCGGCCGCCTCGCCGCCCTGCTCGACGCGCTGGCCGCCGCCGCCGAGGACCGCATGCTGGCGCTGCGCGAAGACCCCGCGCACTTTGCGGGCCGCCTCCTCGCGCTCCACGAGCACCGCCCCGAGGCCGTCACGGACGCGCCGCGCCGCGACGCTCTCTGGGCGCGCGTCGTCTGCAGCGCCGTCACGCAGGCGTACATGGAGCTCGAAATGTACGCGGAGCTCGTCGTGCAGGTGCGCCACCTGCAGGAGCTGCAGCAGCTGTACGCCGTCGCCCTCGCGCTGCCAGAGGCCGCGACGCGCCCGCTGCCCGAGGATTACCTGGCGGCTCTGCTGCGCTTCCGCCACTACGTCGCCCAGCTGGCAAAGGGGTCGCTCAGCCTCCTGCGGACCGCGTGCCCGTCCTCGCCGCCGCTGCGGAGCCAGTTTGCCCGCGCGGCGCCGGGCGCCCCCGGCGGCGACGACATTCGCGCCGTGCCCGTGGGCAGCTTTGCCTGCAGCGCGGTGCGCCAAGACGTCGTCTTTCTGCTGTCCACGCTCTGGGAGGACGAGCAGGAGCTCGCGCACCTGCGCCTGCCCGTCGTGCTGGACGAGCTGGAGCGTCTCGTCGAGGCGGAGCCCGAGGCCCGGAGCCTGCTCTCCGGGCCCGTCTCCGAGATCCTCGGCGACCTCGCGATCCTGGCGCAGTGCCTCGCGCAGCTGGACCTGTACCAGCCGTGGGCCAGCGGCTTTGACGAGGCCGAGGCGGCCCACGCCGAGGCCATCAGCGAAGAGTACTCGATCCGCAACCTCACCTGCGCCATGGTCTTTGCGGCCCTCGACGAGGCCAGCCTGGCCGAGGCCGCGCGCCTGGCCACGCCCGCCGACGGCCGCTTTGCCTACCCCTACGAGAAGCGCCGCACCAAGGAGACCGTCGAGGCGCTGCGCCGCGCCGAGCGCAGCCTCGACGCCTTTTGGGCCAGCGCGGACCGCGCCATGCACGCCAAGGCCGGCCCGCTCGAGGGCAGCGCCGTCTACCGCCTGCTGACGCAGGACAAGGCCCTGCACCGCACGCCCGAGTGGGTCGAGCCGGGCAAGGGCGAGCCGGGCAAGGGCAAGGCGGCCGCGCGCCCGTCTGGCAGCAGCGATGTGGCTGGCCCGGTGTCGGCCTTTTACTTTGGCCTGAGCGGCGGCGGCGGCGGCGACGGCCGCAGTGCACCATCCACTGGCGTGCGGGCCAAGGGCAAGGGCAAGGGCAAGACGAGAGGGCCAGTGCTGAAAACCGCGCAGCCGCACGGTGTGGTCGAGCCGGGTCCCCGGCCGGGGGACGAGAGCGATGCCGATGCGCAGCCGCCGATGCCCGTGGACGCGCGCGCCCTCAAGGTGTTCCGCGTCTTGTTTTTCGACGCCAGCGTGACGTCGACGCCCGGCGAGGTGCCGTGGCGCGACTTTGTGCACGCCATGCTGTCGGCGGGCTTTGCGGCCGAGAAGCTGTACAGCGGCGTCTGGCAGTTCCAGCCAGCCGGCCCCGCTGCCGCGCGCAGCATCTTGTTCCAGGAGCCGCGTCCGTCGGGAAAGGTGCCTCTTGCGACGGCGCGCCGCTTCGGGCGTCGGCTGAACCGCGCCTACGGCTGGGTTGGCAGCATGTTTGTTCTCAAGGACAAGGAGAAGTAGGAGTGGGTATGACTGTTGTTTTTGGACAAGGAGCACGGATGCGGCTTACGACAGTCTTGAATTTTGTTTCCATTTTGACGTTTTATTCCGTATCGGATAGTCCCAGCAGAACGTCCTTTGGACGAGGTCGTTGGGAGTGCCGCGGTCGCGCCTTCCCTGACGCGCAGTGGATGCACGGCAGCAGCCGGCTGCACGGCAGCTTCCGCGCCCGGGGAGGGAAGGAGCGACCCTGTTCCCGGCGACGACAGCAGCGGAAGGCACATTTGCAAGCTCAGTTGTTTGTATCTCATTACACAGTGGTGTTCCTTGACGACGTGCACGTCGACCAGGCGAGAAGACATGTCATTTGCTCGTTTGCTCGTAAACATTACGCGAAAAGTGATCCTCCATGACAAAAATGACAAACTGGACATATTCGTAATCATCGTAACTCATTCTTGCAAGGCAGCGGCATGCCGGCCGTGTTGACAGCCAGCCGTGCGCAAAGCCAGACGGTCTCACGCCGGGACGAGGACCAGCAGGGGGTCTGTGGGCGCGATGAGCTGGCCGACGTCGACCAGGATGGCGGACACGGTGCCTGCGATGGGGCTGTGGATCTGCAGCTCCATCTTGTTGCTCTCGATCCACAGCAGGGTCTGGCCGACGCGCACGGAGTCGCCGGCGGCGACGGCGAGGCTGAAGCAGCGGCCGGGCATGCTGGCCTCGACGACGTGGGTGTTGTGTGCGGGGCCTTTCTCCAGGGTGGTGGCGGCCGTGGCGCCTTCTTTAAGGGTGGTGGCGGCCTGCGCGGCGGCCGGGGACAGCAGCTCGCCGAGGCGCGGATACGTGGCGAGAGCGGCGCGGCGGCGAGCGGCGACGGCTGCGGCGTCGTCGCGGACCGTGGCCAGCCAGGCGACGTAGGCGTCGACGTCAAAGTGGGCGTCGGCGTCAATGTGGATGGGCGCGGTGTCGAGGTCGGCCTCGGGGACGGCGTAAAAGGAGATGCGGTCAAAGACGCGCAGCAGCCAGGGTTTTTTTCTTTCTCTTTTCGCATCGACGCCGGCTTGGGGGTCCTCGCCGGCTTGGGGGCCCTCGCCGTACGGCACCAGGGTGTCGTCCCACACGGGCCGCGTGCGGCCGACGAGCTGGTAGCCGCCGGGGGTCTCGCCGCCGTAGATGCAGAGGAACTGGCCGCCGAGGCCGACGGCGGACCGCGGGGTGTAGCTGCGCGAGGGGTTGTACTTTGTGCCGAGCAGGCGGTGGCGCGGGTCGAGGGGCACGGCGCAGGGGCTGCCGAGGTAGACGTCGCCGAGGCCGAGGACGAGGAACTCGGCGGTGGCCATGACGTCGGCGACGCCGCCAGCGGGCAGGCCGTTGAGCGTCTCGAGAAAGGCGGCGTTGTCGGGCAGCCAGGGCGCGTGGCTGCGGATGGTGGCGGCGTAGCGGGCGACGGCGCGGCGGCTGAGGGTGTCGTCCATGGCGATGGGCATGCGCACGCGGCGGGAGCGGACGCGGCGGCCGAGCGCGGCGAGGCTGGCGTCGTAGGCGGCCTCGATCACGGCCAGCACGGCCAGCGGGTCGGCGCCGCGGCGGTAGTAGACGTGCAGGGTGCGGACGCCGGGGGTCAGCTCGTCGACGCCGTCGAGGGGGCGGACATGGGCGTGGTGGCGGACGAGGGCGACAATGGCGAGGCTGGAGGCGATGGCAAAGGCGTTGTCGGCGCCAAACTCGAGCAGCAGCGCGCGGTCGCCGGCCTGGCGCGCGGTGACGAGCGGCGTGCCGGAGCCGCCAAATGTGCCGATGACGGGTGAGGCGACGTCGAAAGGAGCGGGGAGGCCGTCGTCGTCGTCGTCTCCGCTGGCGCCGCCGACGGGGTCGTACGTGATTCTGGGCGCGTCGAGAGCGGCCATGGCGGCGTCGGCGCGGTCGAGGGCGGCGACGGCGCGGCGCGGGGAGACGGGGTGCAGGCGGATGCGGTCGCCGGGGCGGGCCTGGCCAATCTTCCAGAGGTCGACGGCGGCGACGACGCAAAAGACGACAAAGCCGCCGAGGCTGGGCCCGTCGCAGGGCAGGACGACGGCGTCGTCGCCGGTGAAGCTGATGGCGCCCAGCGAGTAGGGCGCGTCGAGGATGTTGGAGGGGTGCAGGCCGCCCTCGCCGCCGTCGGCGCGGGCCCACTGCGGGCGCGGGCCGGCCAGGCGCACGCCGAGGCGGTTGCTGTTGTAGTGGACGGTCCAGGTGGCGGCAAAGAGGGCGGCCAGGCCGGCCGGCGTGAAGAGGTCGGGCGCGCCGTGCGGGCCGGGCACGACGGCGACGTCCCAGGGTCTTGGGGGAGACGAGAGAGAGGGAGACCAGAGAGAGGGAGACGAGAGAGAGAGAGAGAGAGAGCCCGGCATGGGCGTGGCCGGGACGGCGGTGGGGTCGGCGCAGGCGTGCTGCGGGCCGATGGGCAGCAGGTCGTGCTGCTGCAGCGTGCGGCCGTGGTGGCCGCCAAAGCCGCCAATGGCAAAGGTGGCGCGGCTGCCAAAGACGGGCGGCACGTCGATGCCGCCGCGCACGGCAATGTAGACGCGGTAGCCGCGGCCGGCGGCCGTGGCCGGCACGGCGCCGACGACGAGCACCTGGCCGGCGCGCACGGTCAGCGGCGTGTGCGTGGCGACGTGGGCGCCGCTGTCGCTCTCGCCGCCGTGGGCGCGCAGCAGCAGCGGCACGGCGGCGCCGGTGACGGCCACGACGGCGTCGGCGTGGAACAGCAGCGTGGGGCCCTGGGCGGTGGCCTCGAGGGCGGCGGCGCCGGGCGGGTTGCCGACGGCGCGGTTGGCGAGGCGGAAGGAGACGCTGTCCATGGGCCCGGACGGCGGGATGCCGGCGTGCCAGAGGCCGAGGCGGCCGGGCAGGTCCTGGACGCTGGTGGCGGGGCCGGGGACGAGCACCTCGACGGCGGGCGGCAGCGCGGCCAGCAGGGCGGGCGCGTCGTGCTCGAGCGTGCGGGTGGTGTAGGCGGCGCGGCGGAAGGCGGGCGCGGCGACGACGGCGGCCAGGTAGGCGCGGTTGGTGGCGAGGCCGCCGACGTGCGTGTGCGCGAGGGCGCGCGCGAGCGTCTCCACCGCCTCGGCACGGCCCGTCCCGCAGGCCACAATCTTGGCGAGCAGCGGGTCGTAGAGCGCGGACACGCGCGTGCTGTCGGCGATCCAGGTGTCGACGCGCACGCCGACGGCGGCGGCGCCGGACGGGAAGCGCACGCCCACGGCGGTGCCGGTGCTGGGGCGGAAGCCCTGCAGGGGGCTCTCGGCGTAGAGGCGGGCCTCGACAGCGACGCCGGCGACGGGCAGCGACGAGCCGGGCGGCGCGCGGGCGGCGAGGGCGGCCGTGTCGCCGGCGGCGATGCGCACCATGCTGGCGACGAGGTCGAGGCCGGTGACGGCCTCGGAGACGGGGTGCTCGACCTGCAGGCGCGCGTTGACCTCGAGAAAGTAAAAGGCGCCGCCGCCGCCGGCGCCGGCGTCGTACAAAAACTCGACGGTGCCGACGCTGCGGTAGCGCACGGCGGCGGCGAGGGCGAGCGCGGCGGCGTGCATGCGGCGGCGCACGGCGGGCGGCAGGCCCGGCGCGGGCGCCTCCTCGACGAGCTTCTGGTGGCGGCGCTGCAGCGAGCAGTCGCGGTCGCCGGCGGCCCACACGCGGCCGGCGCCGTCGCCGAGGATCTGCACCTCAATGTGGCGGGCGTCGCCGACGAAGCGCTCGACGAGGACGCGGCCGTCGCCAAAGTTGGCCTGCGCCAGGCGCTGCACGGCGGCAAAGGCGGCGCGCAGCGCGGCCGCGTCGGCGCAGCGCCGCAGGCCGATGCCGCCGCCGCCGGCCGTGCTCTTGAGCATCACCGGGTAGCCGACGGCGGCGGCGGCGGCCAGCGCCTCGTCGGCGGTCTGCAGCAGGCGGCCGCTGCCCGGCACGACGGGCACGCCGGCGGCCTCGGCCGCCGCGCGCGCCGCGTGCTTCAGGCCCAGCTGCCGCATCTGCGCCGGCGTGGGCCCGATCCACACGAGCCCGGCCGCCTCGACGGCCTCGGCAAAGTCGGCGTTCTCGGCCAAAAAGCCGTAGCCGGGGATGACGGCGTCGGCGCCGGCGGCCCGCGCCAGCTGCAGGATGCGTGCGCCGTCGAGGTACGTCTCGGCCACGCTGCCGCCGCCCAGCGGCAGCGCCTCGTCGGCCGCGCGCACGTGCGGCGTCCCGGCGTCGGCGTCGGCGTAGACGGCCACGGCCGCGAGGCCCATGGCGTGCAGCGAGCGCATGATGCGCGCCGCAATCTCGCCGCGGTTGGCCACGAGCACGCGCCGGATGGCGCGCCGCGCGGGCGCGTCGGCGTAGGCGCGCCAGCTGCCCAGCGCCGTGATGTCGTCGGCGCCGGCGACGCCGGCCGCCTCGCAGAGGACGCCCGGCTTCCACGCGCCGTCCGCGAGCTCCACGGAGCCGATGCCCAGCGGGTGCGGGAGCGTGGCCATGACGCCGGCCAGCTGCGCCGCCGGAAGCCGCCACGCCTCGACGGCAATGGCCGCGCCGCCGCCGTCGGGCGCCACGCGCACGAGGCCCGGCCTGCGCTCACCGCCGGGCCTCGGGGCGGCCAGCGCGTACAGCCGGTAGTGCGGCGCCGTGCGCGCCGCGCCCACGAGAGTCCCGCCGTGGCACTCCAGGTCGCTGCCGTGTCCGCCGACGACGACGAGTGACACGTGCTCGGCGTCAGCCGGCCGCTCCGGCCGCGGCGTCTCGGCGCGCAGCACGCCCGTGGCGCCCAGCGGCCGCGGCGCGCCGGCCAGCCAGTCCGACGCCACGTCCAGCAGCCACGCCTCCTGCCACGCGCGCGCAATCAGCGTCACGCCAAAGGGCAGGCGGACGCCGCCGTCTTCGGGCGTAAAGAAGCCCGCCGGCACCGCGAGCGCCGTCCAGTCGAGAAAGTTGACAAAGTTGGTGTACGTCCCGAGACGCGCGTTCTCGCTCACGGGGTCGGCGGCCACGGCGGCCTGTGTCGGGAACGTGGGCGTCGTCGGCACCAGCAGGCCGTCGTACGCCGCAAACGCCGTCTCGATGGCGCGCGCCAGCGCCTGCCGCCGGTGCTCGTAGTCAAAGGCGTCCACCGCGCTGAACCGGTGCGCCTGCAGCAGGATGCCGTGCACCGTGGGGTCCAGGCCGGCGGCGTCGGCGCCGCCGCCGGCCGTCGCCGCCTCGAGAAACGCCCGCACGGCCCCGTAGCGCTCGGCCACCCACGGCCCGTCGTACAGCAGCCGCGCCAGCGCAAACAGCGGCCCAAAGTCCACCGGCGTCAGCTGCCAGCCGAGCGCGCGCGCCCGCCGCAGCGCCGCGTCGTAGGCCGCCGCCATGTCGCCGCGCCCGAACCACGGCGGCGCCGCACACACGGCCAGCGCCGGCCGCCGCCGCCGTGGCCGCGCGGGCCCGCTCGCCGCCGCCGGCCGCGCGCGCGCGTAGACGTCGCCGGCGTCGTAGGCCTCGGCCACGCGCAGCACCAGCGCGGCGTCGGCAACCGTCTGCGCAAACACGGACACGCAGTCCAGCGAGCGGCACGCCGGCACCACGCCGCGCGCACTCAGCGCACCGCGCGTCGGCTTGAGGCCCACCACGTTGTTGAGGCCCGCCGGCACGCGCCCGGACCCGGCCGTGTCCGTGCCCAGCGCAAACGGCACCACGCCGCGGCTGACCACCACGGCGCTGCCGGCGCTCGACCCGCCGCTCACGCGCGCCGCGTCAAACGCGTTGCCCACTGCGCCGTACGGCGTCCGCGTGCCCACCAGCCCCGTCGCAAACTGGTCCAGGTTGGTCTTGCCCAGCACCACCGCGCCGGCCGCCCGCAGCCGCGCCACCACGGCCGCGTCCTCGCCCGCCGCCGCCGCCGCAAACGTCGGGCACCCCGCCGTCGTGTGGAACGACGCCACGTCCATGTTGTCCTTGACCGCAAACGGCACGCCCCACAGGGGATGCTTGCCGTCGTCGTCGTCGTCGTCGGCCGCCAGAAGCGCCGCCCACTGCGCCCGGATCTGGTCGTCCGTGGCCAGCGCGATCCACGCCGTCGACGCCTGCGCCCGCTCGCGCTCCGCCGCCGCCAGCAGGTTGGCGAGGCCGGCCTCGCGCGTCTGGATGGCCCGCCAGTCGCCGATGGTGACGGGTGCGTCCATTGTGGCGATAATTGGCGATGGAGAAAAGGGGCAACAGAAGACGGTAGGAGCAACAGACGGCAGGAGCAACAGACGAACGGCAGGAGCGTCCGAGGCTCGATAAGATAGCTTATCGGTGCTTATCGGTGTCGTGATTTTCCGGGGTACGAGTATTGGTTAATTGTTTACTGTTTTATTTGCTGTTTTACTATGATTGTAGTCTTTATCTTTTTACGTTTGAAAGACAGCGTATGGCTTGCCAATAAAAAACAAAGAAAAAAGAAAAAAGAAAAAAGAAAAAAGAAAAAAGAAAAAAGAAAAAAGAAAAAAGAAAAAAGAAAAAAGAAAAAAGAAAAAAGAAAAAAGAAAAAAGAAAAAAGAAAAACCGTCGTACATTCATCATACACTGCGCCTCATAGACTACTCCCCCTCACTCTCTGCCAAACCCCTCCACAGGCTGCTGCATCGGCCCCAGCGTCTCGTTGAGCAGGTGCAGGGCATCGGCCACAAACTTGGCCGCGTGCCCGCGCACCTGCAGAAACTGCCGTAGGCTGGCCATGCGCTCGGCGCACCACGCCATCTCGGCCGCCGACTCGGTCGTCGCCCACAGCAGCCCGGCGAGGCTGCCGATCAGCGCCACCTGGTACGCCGCCGTCGCGCCCAGGAACGCCCCCGTGTGCTCCGGCTGCATCGACATGATGAGCGCCACCGCCGTCTGCACGCGCTGCCGCGCCATTGTGCGCACCGCCTGCGCCAGCGCCGGCGGCGTCGCCGGCGTCACGCCGCGCAGCAGCACGCGCTGCAGCAGCACGTCCACGGCCGCGTGCGCCAGGTGCAGCGCCGCGTTGCCCGACAGCCGCCCCGGCCGCAGCCGGTCCATGCCCAGCTCCGCCGGCAGCGCCGCCTGCCACCCGCGCAGCCGCAGCACCCACGGCTTGCTGGCCTCCACCAGCGCCACCGTGTCCGCCGCGCCGCCCGGCCGCGCGAGGCCCTCGAAGCACGCCATGATCTGCGCCAGCATGTGCGCCAGCGCAATCTGCCGCACAAACAGCGCCGCCCCCAGCCGCGCGTCCGCCACGTCGTGGTCCTGCTCGCCCTCGCCCGGCGCTCCTCCTCCTCCTCCTCCTGTTGCTGCTGCCGCCTCGCCCTCGCCCGGCGCCTCAAAGTCGTCGGCGTCCAGCAGCCGGTCCAGCTCCCAGCCGCGCCCGCCCAGCAGCGCCGGCCGGCCCTTGAGCACCGACAGCCAGCGGTCCTGCGCATACAGCGCCCACGCCAGTCGCCGCCGCAGGCTCTTTTCCCACGCCGGGATCGCCCACGCCGTGCAGTCCACGTGCAGCCCCAGCCCCTGCGCCAGCGCCACCATCTGCGCCAGAAACACCGGCCCGCCAAAGTAGCTGCTGCTGCTGCTGTTGCTGTTGTTGTTGTCGCCGTCGCTGCCGCCGCCCCCGCCGCTTGCCGCCGTCCTCGTCGTCGGGCCCGCCCGGCTCTGGTGCAGCAGCAGCAGCCCCGCCTCGAGCGTGCTCAGCTTCGGCCGCTTCAGGTCGTCGGCCATGGTGCGCTGCGCAATGCGCTCCAGCTCCGCCTGCCGCCCCGCGTCCACCGTCACCGCCGCCGCCGCCGTGGCCGCCGCCGTCGCCGGGTCGTACAGGTATAGCCGGTAGTCGAGCGCAATCAAAAACACCGCCGCCAGCAGCGGCGGCGAAAACAGCCGGTGCGACACCGCGTACTTTGTCACAAACACCCGCCGGTGCAAGATCGGGTACGTCGGGTGCACCAGCCGGAAATACAGCTGCACCAGCGCCGGGCCCAGCGGCGCCACGCACGCCTCCACCGCGTCGCAGTCCGCCACCCGCTGCCGCTCCGACGCCGCCCCCTCGTCCGGCTGCATCAGAAACACCGTCTTGGCGTCCACCCGCCGCACCCGCGCCGTGCTCGCCCGCCCCGTGCTGCTGCTGTCCTGACCCACCCGGTACAGGTCCAGCAGCGCCGGCTCCAGGTAGTGGCTGGGCCCAATCATCTCGGGGTGCGTGTTGAGGTCCAGGCCCAGCGTGCCGTCCAGCAGCAGCGACAGCTCCGGCACGTCGCCGTCTGCGCCGGGCGTTGCTGGCGTTGCTGCTGTCTCTGTCGTCGTCGTCGTCGTCGCCGCAGCCGTCGTCGCGGCCGCCCCGCGCATCCGCGTCTCCAGCTCCATCCCGTCGCCCTCGGACGCCGCCCCCGACATGCCCCCCGACGACGCCGACGAGAACGACGCCCGCTGCGCCCTGACGCCCGGCGCCATGACGCCCGGCGCCGTGATTGTCCTGCTCTTGCCCTGGCTGTTATGGCTGCTCTGAGGGCTCGTGGCTGCGCCGCCGACTGCACCACCGACTGCGCCACCGACTGCGCCGCCAACCGCGCCGGCCGACGGCTCCACTCTGCGACGGCTGCGCATCACCGGCCCCCGCTCGTATGTGCACTGCTTGCCGTGGAACGCGCACAGCACGCAGTCGCCCTTGTCCGGCGGCTTCACGCACCGCGTCCTTCGCCGCCGGCACATGTCGCACGGACGATTCCGCGCTGCCACCGCCGTCGTCAAAGGCATCGCGTTTGTGTCTCGGCACTGGAGAGGCAAGCCGGTTTTGTGCGCTCTGCTGCACTGCCCTGGCAGTTGGGCACAAAAAGCACACAATCCATCGCCGTGACGAGCCTCTTGGGAAAGGCCTCGATCGCAGCCTTCCTTCCGTCCAGGGGAACGCTAGTCTCAAACGGTCGTAGTCATGATTATGTAATAGCAAAACACACGATGGGGGGAGGGACGGTCTAGAAAAATGAAAAATAAAATAAAAAA
This sequence comes from Sporothrix cf. nigrograna, assembly GCA_019925305.1. Classification (NCBI taxonomy): domain Eukaryota; kingdom Fungi; phylum Ascomycota; class Sordariomycetes; order Ophiostomatales; family Ophiostomataceae; genus Sporothrix; species Sporothrix cf. nigrograna. Next base: position 215,093 of record JADHKR010000038.1, read on the forward strand.
CGAAAAACGAAAAAGGGAAAAAAATCAGCCTCTCTGTAAGCGACGAGGAGAAGCATCGGTGCGCTCTGGGTGAACGGTAATGACGCCTCCCGATAGGCCGTGTAGCCAAAAACGCCCCCCTTCTGCAGCTTCCCAGGTCCACCCCCGCGTTGACGCAATCCTCGCCGGTCGGCCCAAGCACCGTTCTGTCGCGGTGGCGTGTGGAGTGATAACGGTGGATAATTTGTCGCTGCACAAAAGAAGAACTCCGGGTGGTCTAGTTGGTTTATGGCATCGGACTGTAATTGTTTCAATAATATCCGAGAGTCGGGCGTTCGATTCGCCCCCTGGAGATTTTTGTGCTTTTTTTTCTCTTTTTTTTCTCGCTTTCTTTTTTTCCTCGTTCATCCTTTTTTCATCCAAGTGCTCAGCAATAACTTAAGATTGCCATACAAAGTCTCCAGGAAAGAATTCAGGTCCTGCACTTGAAATAGCAAAGCCACTTGGCAAAGGTTTTCATTCTGATGGAATATAACACCAAGAGAGACCATGGCACCCAAATAGAATCCTACCAGAGACATATTCATGTGCCTTTGATATTGTCCCGCCACACGCATGTCTTTCGTCACTCTTTGGCCACCTGCTTTCCCTCCTCTCCTATTTCGGGCCCTGCTGGCTCACATCCCGAGCCGCGAGCCCAGAATCCCATCAACATGTAGACTGGCGCAGCCGGCCTGCGGCGCAGCACAGCCCAGTGTCTTTGCGCATTCAGGCTCTGCCATTCTTGCGGCCGTTCCATCTCCAGTTGCGGTAGTCGCGCGGGTCCTGCTGTCCGGCGTCCCCGCCCTCCTCGTCCTTGTCGTTCGGCCCACCCCGCCCGGCGAGGCCCTTGCACCGCGGGCACGGCACATTCTTTGCGTGCTGGAATGCCTTGCCGTGGTTCAGGCAGACCGTCTGGTGCGTCTTGCAGAACCGCGTGCTGCCAAACCGCGACGGCTGGCAGTTCTTGCTGCCGCCGTGGCAGAAACGCGAGCTGTGCGCCATGCCGACGGTGCCTGTGACGGTGTCTTGAAGAGGGCTCCCAGGAAGACGGACTGCAGCGCGGGTAGCGTGAACTTGGAGAGGACGGATCTGTCTGCAGCACTCTAGTCAGCTTGTATCGAGGCGGCCAGACTCGATCAGAGGAAAGGCTACTTGAGGTATCTGCCGCTCAATAGAGATACTTGTCGGTGTGGGGTTGTTGTCTTGTTGCAAGGTGTACGGCGGTCCGATGCGTTTGACGATGGGCTTCTGGAGGCCGTCCTTCTTATAAAAGTCTCTATATAGCTTCCATCGCAGTGGCATGCATTTTCAGATCCTCCATTCCGCCCATTCTCTGTTTCTCTGCGTGTCCAGAGTGTTTCATCTGCTGGCTGCTGTCCATTCTGCAGCGCTGAACGAGCTGCAAGCTTCCTTCCTGGCGATTTGGTGAACCGCAACATCGCCGCGGTGTGTTTCGAAACAACGTTGGAGACGCAGCCACAGGAGAGAACAAAGAAAAGCCGCCACCAGGAGTCGGTCGTTTCATAGACACGAGGCATCCGTTCCATTGTGAAAAAGGCGGACCGCAAGTAGAGACCGTCAGTCGGCCAAAGCTTTCTGGCAGACATCCAAATGGCCTGGCGTACAGCCCCCTGTGTAGGGTCCGACGGTCGAATCAATGGGCGGCAATGCCGATGGAGTCGAAACAAAGAAAATAATATAATATAATATACCTGCGGCCGTCTTGCATATACGCAGTCGTCGTTTCTGAAGTCGTTCAAAAAGTCGGGCGGCGGTGGATTTCAAGAGCCAAGACGCCTATTTTTGGATCTTTACGCCTGCTCAGTCCTTTCTGTCTCGTCACATTGTCCTGTCGTCATCACGATGCATCACATATCACCTGAAGAAGCCATTCCAGCCAGGACAGCAAGTTTCAAACTACCGCCCGCATTGTCGTCCCGCGCACAGTCTGTCGGCATGACAAGGTTCAGTTCGCATAGAAGCAGCATGCACAACCTCTAATAGTGAACCCATCTGGCGAGAGAGAACCGTCAATCGTCGGGACGTCAACAATGGGAGCTGCTGGAAGTCGGCTGGCCAATCACAGGCCGCCCAAGTGGCTCGCCCTTTTTGCAAGGTCCCACTTTTATATCGCTTGCACACCGCCCGGCAGAAATGCCCACCGCCAAAAAGTTTTAGCTCGCTTTTCATTTTTTTTCTTGCCCGCTGGGCTGCTCCTTCCTGCTTTGCGTCGAGGCCACATCCTCTTCACGTTCTGACATCCACAACTGCTTTTCCCCTTATCTCTTCTTCGGCCCATTCACCGCCGTCTCTCTCCCCACGAACAAGCACTCTGCTTTTCATCGCCGCCAGGCCGTCCACGTCCACCGTCCACGTCCACCGTCCCGCTGCCCGCCATGGCGTCCGACGAGATCATCTGGGGCATCATCGACAAGCAGTTCTGCTCCTACAAGCTCAAGTGCGTTTCCCCCTTATTGTCTTCCTCCAGCCGTCGCCAGCGCCTGTTGTCTAACCCGTCTGTCTAGGGCGCCGAGCGGTCAGAACTTTTGCCACAACGAATACAACGTCACCGGCTTCTGCTCGCGGCAGGCCTGCCCGCTTGCCAACTCCCGCTATGCCACCGTCCGCGCAAACCCAGAGAGTGCGTTCTGACCCCCTTCCCTCCCCCCCTCTCTCGCGGCTGCTAACTGTCCCAGCCGGCCGCTTGTATCTGTACATGAAGACGGTCGAGCGCGCCCACCTGCCGTCGAAGCTGTGGGAGCGCATCCGCCTGTCCCAAAACTACGCCGAGGCCCTGCAGCAGATTGACGACCGGCTCATCTACTGGCCCAAGTTTCTGATCCACAAGTGCAAGCAGCGGCTGACGCGCCTGACGCAGGTGGCCATCCGCATGCGCAAGATCGCCAAGGAGGAGGAGCGGCTCGGCGAGACCATGGTGGCCAAGCTGGCGCCCAAGGTGCGGCACCGCGAGCGGGCGCGCGAGCGCAAGGCCGAGTCGGCCGCGCAGCTGGAGAAGACGATTGAGCGCGAGCTGCTGCAGCGCCTGCGGACGGGCACGTACGGCCACGAGCCGCTCAACGTCAGCGAGGCCATCTGGAAAAAGGTGCTGACGGCCATGGAGCGCGAGGACGGCGCCACGCGCGACAAGGACATGGACAAGGGCATTGGAGAGGACGGCGAGGACGCCTCGGACGGCGAGGACGAGTCGGAGCTCGAGGAGGAGCTCGAGGGCGTCAAGGCGCGGCCGAGCAAAAAGGCGGCGCGGCACGCCCAGTCGCTGCGGAACGGCGACAGCGACGGCCACGATAACGACGACGACGACGTCTCGGACGGTGGCGACGTCGAGTACGTCAGCGACTTTGACGACAGCGACGAGGAGATTGGCGACATTGAGGACTGGCTCGGCGAGGGCTCGGTTGACGACGACGGTGACGACTCGGAAGCGAGCGACTCGGAAGAAGACGAGTCGGAAGAGTCGGACAGCGGCGGAAAGAAGAAGCGCAAGTCGAAGCTGGCGGGCGACAAGCGGAAGCGTGGCCGCGTGACGCGCATGAAGCCCGCAAAGAAGGCCGCCACCAAGGAGAAGATGAAGATGGTCGTCGACTACACCAGCCGGCGGAAGCACGCCGAGGCCGAGTCTCTCAGTTTCTGAGGCTTGACGAAGCTCTGCTGCTGTGTTGCATTGGCGTTTTTTTTTTTTTTGTTTTTCTTCTTTTTCTTTTTTTTTGGACGAAGAAGAGCTGGATTTTTGTATTGTGTGGCATAGCACGCGGCCGGGACGGCCTTAGAAGGCGCGAGGGCACTCAATGATTCGTTTTGGTCACCTTGGACATTTGCCTTATGTGAATGCTGTCTCTTCTGGGCGTTTGGCCACTCGCAGATTCGTAGGCTCTCACAACACGTTGCACATGTTGCACACAGACCGGCTCTGGCCGCAGCACCTCCGGCAGCTGCTCCCAACACATCACGGCCGCGATACGGCCGGCCTCCACAGGTTCTGTGCAGGTGCCGCTGATGCCGGTGCGGTGTTGTTCAAAGTCTGGGCACGTCGACGACGGCACCGGGCTTGTTGTACCGCCCCGGCAGTGTGATACCGTATTTTGCTTCTCTTCGGCGGTAATGTATTCTTCCCCCCTGTTTCTCTTCCTCTAGAGCCAGCCGCTATCCCTCTACCTGCGCGTCCTGGATAGCCAGTGTAGATGGCGGGTCTGAGCTGGGCCCGGGCACTGACCGATCGGGCAGCCGCTGTGCTTAAAAAGAGGGACGTTACATAGTAAATACGCAAGAGTGTGATGAATGTGTAATGAATGATAACAACTCTGTGAAGCTTGGACTTCCAAGATGGGGTTGTTACGCTGTCGTAGTCAGTGGTGCCTTTTTATCCTGTATTCCTGCATGACAACTGCTTTGATCGAGCTCTGGGGGTTGGTTAGGATATACTCCGTACCCAATTTTCTAAAGAAAAAAATTGAGTCAAAATCACATTCAGCTCCCGAGAATGGAAAATAAAAAAATAAAAAAAAAATAAAAAAAAGTTGTCTCCGAAACATATACCCGCTTATCTAGCCCTACGTCAGATCTCTATCTGGACACTGCGGAAAAATCGACAAACATGTTTGTCGTTCATTGCCAAGGTAGTTAGTTGCAGGTCGTACACACACTGTTGTCTTTTGGATGCCTTTCCGTTCTTCTCTTGTTCCTTCTACCGGCCAGCTCCTTGAGCGGCCGCACGCCCTGGTAGCGCCAGGAAAGAGCGGGCGTCGCCCATGTTGGGCACTTGGCGCCGCGTCGTTTTGCTGCAGATGTACGCTGCAAAGAGAGCAAAGATGCCATCGCCGAGAGACACGCAGAGCGCAACAGAGGAGATTGCCCGTCTGGTTTTCCCCTTTTCCCCTTTTCCCCTTTTCCCCTTTTCCCTTTTTCCCTTTTCCCCTTTTCCCCTTTTCCCCTTTTCCCCTTTTCCCTTTTTCCCTTTTTCCCTTTTTCCCTTTTTCCCTTTTTTTCACACAGTTCGTCCGCTACAAAAACCGTCTTCCCTTGGCCGCCAAGGCTGATGGCCCGCCAAACAACCAATCAGTACGTTCTTTCTTCCTCCCGTCGCGCGTCCTTGCGCCCTCGTGCGCCCTGCGCCAAACATTCCAGGCTCTGGCAAGCTTGCGTGCAGCTGATTTTGCCCTTTGCTAACATCCACTCGTCGTTCGTTGCGTATTCTGGTCTCCATCCCCAGCACGCACGACGGCTGTTCTGCATGTATTGGGGGGCTGACGCAGGGCCGTCTTTCCTTGAGCACCGCCGCCGGGACTCTTTGCGAGTCTCGGTACGATATTACTGCGCCGAGACAAGTGCTCCCGTCGACAGCGCGAGCAGTTCTCCGAAAGTATGTAATGTGATTGGCCAAGTGGTACCGTATGTGGGTCCTGTCACTCGCTCGGAGAAACGACGTCCGCACAGCCAGAATCAAAGCATTTGTAGAGGCAGAATCACAAAATATGCATTCGACTTGTGATACGAGACAGATCATTCTTATCTGCTCTGGTTGCTTGTTTGCTTTTGTAAAAATATGCTGGCTGCAAGTCGCTCGAAACAGGTGTATAATACAAAAACAGAACATGGAAACACGAAAAATCAAAAACACCAAAACACCGATCCATGGTGACCGGCCGAAGACTGAATCGAAACCGTTGTCACAAACAATGCCCAGATTAGACCCACGCTCAAACCGAAGCCAGGGCAGCGTTGTGCCCGTCCCCTTTATCGTGTATTGTCAAGGGGAAGTGTTCCTCTCTTTGCTGCCCTCGCCATGAAAACCCAAATTTAGGAGCGGCTCGCAAATGTTCAAATGCCTAGTCAAAAAAGCAAAGACGACAGCGCGAGAAAGGCAAAAACACGCAAAAAGCAAACGCAAAAGCAAACGCAAAAAGCAGATGCTTGAAAAACGCCAAAGTTTCCGTTTTCCGTGGCCGTAAAAGTAAAACGACAATTGAGAAAATAAAAATAAAAAAAGAGAAGAGACGTGAGAAGAGACGTAGGTATATGGTGTCGGATCGTAGGCGTAGGTAGGCTAGGTGACGGCGAGGGTGCGTGCAAGCAGAGGAGACGCCTGTGGAATAGGTGGTGGCGGCATAGGGAAGAGGAGAAGGAGGAGGGCCGTGGCCCAGCATCTCACAGACAGCCTCTAGCCTTTGATGGCCGTGGCCGGATGGTCGTCCGCATTGTTGAATGGGAACCGGTCCTTGGCAAAGGAAAAGTCCGCAGGGGGGGTAGCTGCAAACGGTGGGAAGGCGCCGACAAGCGACGCAGGAGAAGCCGGCGACGCAGACGCCGAGCTGCTGGTGCTGCTGTTGCCACTGGCGTTGGCACTGTTGTCGTCTCCGTCGTCATTCAGATTTAGCAGGGAGCCAGAGGCGAACACAGTATCGCGACGCGGTTGCTGCGCCATTGTCGGTGCCTGCATAAAGGCCGAGGTCGGAGGCGACCCGGGGAATCCAAAACTCTGAATCGAGGAAGAGCTCGAGTTGCGGCTCGGCAGCTCGACGTGCCACCGGGGGTGAGCCGGTTGCTGCTGGGCGCGACCCATTTGGAGTGGGCTTCCATTCGACGAGGCCGTGGAGGCAGGGCTGTAGACGCCCGTTTGGGTGACGAGCTCGCCGGCGGTGCTGTCGGTCGGTCCATGTTGTCCGCTTTGTCCATTGTTCGACGAGCCATCCTTGGGAAGAGAAGGCTTTGGGACATACTAGATTGGGTGGCTGTTAGTTGCTGTTGCGTGTCGAAGTGTGATGTGACTGGCTGGGTGACCCGGGCGATGTACGTACAAAACAGTATTTGCTGACGATTTCGTCGTACGACTTTGATGCGATGCCTCCGGGGCCGTAGAGTGCCGACTCCGTCAGGATGGCGCGCGAGTCGCGGTCGAGGGCGGCAACGGGAAGCGCGACGGTCGTTGGTTGCTGGGTCGTGTTGACGGCGATCACGTCCTGCTGGTTCGTCTTGGCCGAAGCGGCGGCCAGGTCGACGGCGGCCGCGGCCGAGGGGGCGGGGACAACGGCGAACTTGCGGCCCGACTTCATGTAGAGCCCGTCGCGTTTCGTCTTTGTCATGGCGTCCTTGGCCGCTTGCACGGCAGCAGAGAGCGAGGCGCCGAAATCGTAGCGGTTGGCAAAGGCCTGGCCGCTGGGCGATGCGAGGCGGCTGGCCAGGTTGTCGCTGGCCAGGCTGGAGGCGGAGGCCGACTGCATCGACTTGAGGCGCAGCGCTGGCTGGTCCGACTCGCCGAGATACTCGTGGACGGACTGGTCAAACAGGAGCTTGTTGGCGTCATCAAAGTCGTCGAGGGACACGGGCATCGAGACCGGACGGGGCGAGGCTGAATTGGCGCGGCGGTGGCTGCGCGGCAGAGCGCCGTTCTGCATGCCCCGCTGCATGCCCATGCCCATGCCGCTCTTGCCGTTGACGTTGGGCAGCGGCTTCTTCTTAAAGTCGAGCTGGAAGTTGTTGCCGTTGTTGTTGTCCCAAAACTCCTTGCCGTCGACGTTGTAGCGGATGCAAAAGTACATGGTCTTGGACTCGAGGTTGGCCAGGTCCGACAGCTTGATGGTGAAGTTGAAGCGGTCGTGGCCCTGCGGCGCCGTGCGCGGGAGGATCTCGGCGCAGTACTCGGCCGCAATCTCGGACGTGGTCTTCCAGTAGTCCAGGGTGAAGCGGCAGACGACCGACTTGGCAAAGGCCAGGTTGATCACGGCAATGGAGCCGTGCAAGAACTTCTGGTCGGGCGAAAGCCACACGCGCTCGAGACGCACGGGCAGAGCCTTGCGCTCCGGCGTCTCCACGGGAAACTTTGTGAGAATAATCTCCCACTCGTGGGAGGCGCCGCGGCTCGGCTGCTGCTGGCGCCTGAGCGAGGAGGAGCTCATGTCGCTGCTGAACGGATACTCGGACTCGCTGTCGTACTGCTCCACAGGCGACGAGCCAGCGCTGACAGCCAGGGGGCGGTCGACCTGCAGAAAGTGGCGTACGTGCTCGAGGTGGGAGTCAAAGTGCACCGCCTTGGAAAAGGTGGGCGTGCCGGGCATGCTGGAAGGGCGGCGGCCCGAGCCCAGGCGCAGGGCCGGGCGAACGAGCTCGCCCGACTTCTTGCGGACCATGGGCGGCTTTGCCAGGATTTCGAGGTCGTTCTCCTCGTCCGAGTTCACGGAGCTGCCGCCCGAAGGCGAAATCGAGATGGTGGGCTCGGTCGCCGACCGGACGTGCGACACCCGGCGGCCGGCCGCGGCGCTGCTGCTGCGGCGGAAATGGTCCAGAGAGCTGGTGCTAAAGCTGTGGCGCATGCCGTCGGGGGAGGTGCTCGTGCTGGTGCCGGCGCTGGCGCCGACGACCGGCGGAACCGGCTGGGCCATCAGCAGCTCGGCGCCCAGCTCGGCGTCGGCGGGCTCGCTGGGGGAGCTGGCGCGGCGCAGCTTGGGGAGCTGGCTGACGGCATCGTGCAGCTGTCTCAGCTCGTTGGCGTTGTCGAGGCGGCGGCCGCGGGTCTCGGTGCCCTCGTCGTCGCTGGTGGGCGGCGAGTCGGGCGGCGAGATGACGGCGCCGGTAGGCATGCCCCTGCGGTCGCCGGTTATCGGCGGGGGCGACTGGCGGACGCTGCTGTGCTCATCGTAAGCATAGCCAACCACCGGGACCATGCCCTTGAGGTCCTCGGATGTGCCTTGGGGCGTGGGCAGGCCGGCCGCGGCGGTGGATGCGGAAGACGAGCTGGAGGTGCTGGACACGGCAGACGGGGTCCGGCGGTGTCTCGTCAGGTACGACGAGGACCGGGGCAGCGACGGCGCACGCGAGAGGACCGCGGCAGGGGCCGGCTTGACGGCGCTCAACGAGGGCCGGCGGCTCGAGACTGGCGATGAAGCAGCGGACGAGGAGGGGGAACGATGTGAGGGGGGCGTGTAAGGCATTCCCGCCAGATGGGAGAGGGGGGGTCTGGGAGAGGAAAAATCGAAACGAGGCGACGTAAATGATATTTCGAAAAGGGCGGGTGCGGAGACGGAAGAGTCGCGTAGGAGACGAGGATCGTGAGAAAGAGGAGAGAGGTGCGGAATCTGTCAACAAGGCTCTCTGTGGGAAACGGGGGGGGGCAGAAGAAGTCTAATCAGGAAGTAGCAGGGTCAGCAGGCGGTCTCGGAGAGAAAACAGACAACAAACGGGGGAGGAAGGCGCGAGGCGGCTCGAATGCCGCGTTGAGCCGCGTAAGGCAAGACCGAGCGAGAAACAGGCCGCGTTGGGATGACTGACCGACAAGGAGGAGGCAAATCGAGATGGAACCGTCCGGGCAATATTCCAGCAACCGAATCAAGAACGTTCCGATCGAGCTCGACGTCAACCAAGACTGGGACAGGGGAGCAAGAGACGAGGCGAGTGACCCAGTTCGATTGTCCGAGACAAGACCGGGGTCGCCAGCGACAGGAGAAGAGGGAGGAAGAAGAGAGAGAAGAGAGAGAAGAGGGGAGAAGAGGGGAGAAGAGGAGGGGAGGAGGAGAGATGAGGAGAGAAAAAAAAGATCAGTGTTGTTGTCGAGATTTTGTCGAGATGTCGAGAAAGAGCCACGAGTTCGTAGACGAGGAGAAAACCCTAACAGGTCGAGTCGAGGACGTCCTGTGAGGGCAGGAGCCGTATCGAGGCAGACAGGAAGGGAAGGGTGTGTGCTCGAGTCAACACGATATCCTGAAGAAAGGATGAAGAACAAAACGAAAAGAAAAAAAGACGCAGAAACAAAGGGAGAGAGAACAAGTGAGGGAGGAGAAGGAGGTGTGGACGGGGAGGCGCGATGGTTTTGAACCCGCGCATCTTTTTGGGGGGAGGAAGGAGGTGTGTATTAGTCGACGTTCGCGCACCACTCTTGCAGGGAAGGTGCGAGGGCGTGGGAGAAGGAAGGTGTGCAAGGAGGTGTGGTCTTAGCGCGGACGGGGATGGCTGATTTTTTTTTTTCTCTCGCTTCTTTCTTCTTTTGACGTTAACGCCGTTTTGGGGCAGCCTTGGCCCCGATCCGTGGCCGTTTCGGGGCGGGCACGCAAGACATTCGACATTCGACGTTTGCCGTTCGCCATGCACCCGACGCTGGGCAGGGTAGGCACGCTCTGCAGACGGAAGCAGCTGCATCGAGGCAGCCTGCATTCCTCGTTGTATGGGGAAGGAGCAAGGCGACTGCCGGGAGCAGCAGGCAGGCGCACTGGAATGCGCAACTGTGAGACAACGGCTTTTCCGGACAGCAGTATGAGAACTACGAGTACGTGCCCAGAGCACACATGGAGACGAGACACGGGGGGAACGGGGAAGCAGGATCTTGCCCCCGTTTAGTTTGCTCAAAAAAACAAGCAAAACAAGAGGCAAAAAAAAAGGCAAAAAGGCAAGATCGAGATGCTCGCGATGCCAGAGATAAGTGAATGGCGATCAGCAGGACAGAAAACGGAGCCCATGTGTCAAATGACAGGGAAGAACAAACGAGCAAAACGGTCGCCGGCCTGCTCGCCGGCCAAGGAGGTAGGCGCGAGGGGTGGGACGGGGGGGCCTAGCCCGTGGGACAGAGGCGAGACCAAGGCCCGCCGTCTCCCCTGGATACATGCGCCGGCGGTGCGGTGGTGCGGTGGGTGGGCAGTGGAAGACACGGAAGCTCGTAGCGCCAGGCCTTTTTATTTTTCGCGGCAGCCATCAGAGCGCTAGAGCAGGAGCTAGCATCACTGGCCTCTAGCGTTCCTGTTTCTGTGCGCAGGAAAGGGAAAGAGATAGGGAGCCGGAAGGACGTGGTCGGGAACGAGGAAGGCGCAAAGGTGATTGTGGGCAGTTCAATGGCAAGAGCGAGCATGTTCTCGGCGAACATTGTTGCTGTTGCCGCGGAGCGGGAGGGAAGGAGGCAAAGAGGAGGCAACGAGCAGCCACACACAGCAGGTTGCGGCCGGTCGCGGAGGAAGGCGCAATCGCCGCATGAGGGTGGTTGTGTTACGAGCAATCAGTGCAGTCCGCAACCGCTGATAAGGAAAACAGAGGCAAATTACGAGTACAAAGTATCTCGAGTACGACGTAGAAACAGGGACGATGCTCCTCCTTTCCCAGCACAACGGTCCCGACTGTGTCTTTTTAAAAGCGACGATCGGGCCCACGCTTATTCAAGCGCTGCGGCACGATGCGTGGTTGTGTTTTGTTTTCTTTTGTTTCTTTTTCGTTTTCTTATTCTTTTTTTATTCTTTTATTCTGTTTCTTCTTTTTCCTCTTCTTCTTTTTGTTTTAATTCCTTTCTCCTCTTCCACTGTCAAATTGGACGATGACGTCGGCGAAATGCTCGCTTTCTGCACCAGTGTTTTCTGCCTTGGCAGCCTTCTCGGCCATGCTGCAGCCTATCACAGCGCGAGGACGCCGTCAGTGGCCAATTGGCCGTGTAAGTGCAGCCAACAGGAGGACAGCAAGCCTTTCCGGGGCGATGACAGGTTTGCGTTTCTGATGACAGTGCACGAGACAAGAAAATGAAACTTTTTTTCTCTCTTTTATTTTTTTGTTTCGCCTCCCCCAACGAATGCGCCCTGCATGCAATCTTACGCAGCGCATCTCTCCAGGTAAGACATGTTTGATCGAGATGAGCAAGAGGGCTTCACCGCTAGATTCAGCTGTCTGCGAAAAGCTGGCCTGGCGTTTTGCGTTTCTGGTTCTCATTTCTACGCAGTTCTTATTTCTGGGACCGGCATCGGCTGAAAAGGGCAGAGAGGGCTGTGGCTTGGCCGGACGCGGCACGGATTCGAGATGGAATGGCAGGTCTCACATTGTTTCCGTCGTGACGTCTCGCTTGTTGGAACGAACGGGCCCGAGCTGATCAGTTTTGACGAGCTCGTACGAGTACGAGTGCTCGTACATACTCTAAACAAAACGTAAGATACTTTATGTAAGATACTTACGAGTACATACGGCGCTGGATACGGCAAGATGCGACGTCGTATCAAGTGGCGGAGACGGTGGGGGACTGCCCCAACCAGTTTGGAGCAGCGCTGTGGCCAACCGGTGTTCATTGTTACGGGCTGCACAACAGACCGGGGCGTTGCAATGCTCAAAATTACTGAGGGCGAAACCAGTGGCGAAGCAGAAAGTTGGGGAGATGACAGCCAATCAGCGGGAATCAGCAGATGTGAACGCTTTTCTTTCTTTTTTTTGTCCTTCCTTTCTTCCTTCTTCTTTATTCTTTCTTTTCTTTTCTGCGTTACTTCCTTGAGGTCTTTGTAGTTTGTATGCTCACTCACAAACAACCTCAACGTCTGCTGGTGGAACGAGATAAGCACCACCAACCGTAACCAAAAGTCTCTTTCAAAGTGGGCCAAACGCTGCAGCGAAACGGAAAATTCTGCTGCCAAAAGCGGCGCGCGGCGTGCGGCCTAGACCACGCAAACCCACCCGATCGGGGCTGACCGACGGCCGTCTAGCATCCGCCGTATTATTGGATAGGTACCCAGATTGCATACGGCGCGCGCATTCGCAGCAGGCGCCGTGCTCTCGCTATTACGTACTGGGGCGGGTGGAGAGCACCACTGCAGCGGCGATGGCGACATTCGGAGCACAAATCTTATCAGCCTGCTCGATCGTCTGCATGCAAGTTGCGTCTACGAGCACGATACGATGCAGAGCAATGCTCTCTGTCGGCCGCTCACCTCCGCGGGCTCCTCGTCCGCTCGCCGTCCGTCTGCCGTTCCGTTTTGCATCCCTGGAGCTTGGCACGGAACCCGGCATCGAAAAACGCACTTCTGCCACCCGCCTGCCTCTTCCGGCGCGTACCGGTACTCGCATTGTCTCCGGCCTAGTCGTACTCGTACGTCGCAAGTTCATGATGTGCAGCCGGGCGATGCATGGGCGTGAATCATCTCCAACAAGCAGTCCCTGCACTGCCCGCTCCTCTCGCTGCCGAGGCGCGCGAGAGTCGAACCACGCGGGCGTGTCTGCAACGGCACCGGCAGTCACCAAGCCACATCTGTCCTGCAGCGCGTCTGCCGGAACCACCAGGACACCTGACAGCCGCCGGTCGTGCGGTTTCCCGGAAACGTGCTGCAGCCCGAGGTCCCCGCCCCGGATCGCATGGCAAGTATCATGCAATTGCGAAATGGCCTGTTTTGGCAGGCGTAGCAGAAATCGTGCGCGCTACCAACGGGCGGAGAACTCGTAACGTGCGGCCAGGTGGTGAGTTGATAGGCTCCCAGAGGTACTTGTATGCAGGGAAGGCAGCCAGAAGATACCAGTACGGGTACAAGCACAACCCCCAGTTTTTGCGCCATTCCCGAAGCGGCTAGAGTCCTATCCGCTCTGCGTATCTCCCAGTACGCCGTCTTGACAGGGGCTCCAGCGCTTGACAGGGGCCAACGCGCCGTATTGTCGTCGTACTCGTATTATTAATTTAGCAAGAAGACGGAGAGAGCTCCGTCTCAGCTCAAGCCGGTTCTTATCTCCAAAGGAGCTCACAGTTCCGACGTCTCGGAATCAGGCTGCGGGCTCGTCTTACCTCTCACTGCATTCACCCTGCATCCCCCTTCATTACAGCGTCTATTTGCAGCAAAATAAACAGTGGCCTCCGACTTCGCAGACGGCTACAAAGCGCTTGGTTCTGCCTTGTTCATTGTCTGCCATCACACAGCATGCACGCAGCACAGACGCAGCACCTCGCTTTTGTTCCTGTTATCTCTGTAGCACGCCGTCCCCCGGCCAGGCTCTGCCAGCTCGTCCTTGGTAGCGCCAGAAAAACGCGGACGCGCTTCGGCCGGCGCGGATAGCATCTGAGCGAACAAGGAACAGGCAAGACGGCGGTCGAGGCCAAAACGGTCGTCTTCCGTTGTTGTACAATCCGTCCTTGAAAAGACAGAAAAGTCGTGATAACGAGGGTCGTCCCTTTATTTCTGTTTCCTTCAGTCCCCACGGCGACGAGCTGTTGTACATATACGTCGTACTGTGACAGAATAACTTTGTGCATACTCGTACTCGTGCATACTCGTATGGACGGTTCGTCCGTTCAGGTCTGCAGGGGCCCTCGTCTGCGGCTGCCAGTGGGGCTACGCTTTTCAAACCAGGAGCTTGCATCATGAACTTTGCGGCACCTCACGCAAGCAAAAGGTGCTTTTCTAGTCTACGAGTTCGTACGAGTACGAGTATATGTACTCGTATATGTATGCTATTAGTCTTGTCGCCGTGTCGCCGTGCCATATTCATGGTGCTCCGGCAACACAGCCCAAGATTGTGCAATGCCTCGCTGTTCGCTCTTCCGGAATGCTCGGAAGAAGAGGCTGGCCGGTCCCCGCCCTGGTTGTGCTCCGTTGTTGTTTCGACTTGCTCCCCTCATTTGTCTCTCCAGATATTACTGTATGTACGTCGTACGTCGACAGTGCGCGTACGATCGTGTTTCTTTCTCCGGACTGATAAATCACCCTGTTCTCGTGCCGGGGGCCGGATTTCGTCAACGGGGAGGGGGTGTGTTGATCAATGGCAAAACGGGTGATAACAGCGGAAAGCACTGAAAAAGACGGACGTCCCTCTCGTAGGGCGGCAGTGGGCTGCCGATCCCTCCTGCAAGCTCTTACCGCTCGTCCTTGCAGCGGATTTCAGGGCGTCTTTTTTTTTTCTTTTTCTCCTTTTTCTTTTTCTTTTTCCTCTTCCGCCTTTCTTCCACGCGCTAATGCGCCAATGCCCCGTTTCTCGCCCTGTGGGGGCACTCCTCTCATGTAGGCCATCGGCCATCGAAGCCACCGAAGAAAAGAAAACAGGACATGGATGATCATTTCCACTGCGATCCGCAGAAGAGGCGCTGTTTCAGCCTTTCTCAAGAGGATCGCCGTCTTTGGCATATTGCTTGCCGTTCCCGTGTGACTGCAGATGGAAATGGCCAGCCGGCAGCAGAAAACGCTGGTCAATCAAAGACGCGGAACTCTGCCTCGCCGCGCACCTGCGTTCTTGCTCTGAAACGGCGTCTTGATAAGAAGCATGAGGGGCTGATGTAGACTGCTTTGTAAGGGGTGCATATGCGCTTCACCGCTCACGCTGCGCATGGCAGGACGGAGTGCAATACAGCAGCGCAACGTGACGTTCTCGACATCGGGGTGCTGACAAAGTCGTGCAAGAACGTGCAAGAAGAGATACCCCCCTTTTGCCTTTTCTCCCTCCGGCTAGCTCTGGCTGCGTGTCTCTCCCCCCGGATTTCGTCGTCTTTGTTTATTATCCCACACGAGCTTGCCGTCTTCTGAGCATCCCTTTTGTCTGTTGTCTCTGATTACCCCGGGTTTCGTAAGCCACCAACGCAAAATGACAAGAGGCAGTGGAGACACAGATCGCCCTCAAAGTACACCTGTTTTGATTTCTTTTTGATTTCTTTTTTTTCTTTCCGGATGGACAATAGCCACCGCTTTTTATTCTAGCCGTTGCGGCGTACAGAAAAATTACAGCACGGAGGATATGAGTATATGTACAAGTACGTATGACACAACCCCTCTTTCTCCTCTCGTTCCCTCCTTTTTGCTCCCTTGCATTGCTTAGTCGAAAAGCCAGTGTCTCAAGAATCTACAAGAGTACGCTCTCTTTGATTCTTGGGACGTCCCCCTGGCCTCAGCTACGGCCCTTCGCCGCGTTCATGCCTGTGCCATACAATATCCCGCGCTCTTCTCCTCTTGCGTGGATTTCTGTGCGTCATTGATTTTTCTCCTCGTCTCTCGCTGTGGCAAGAGGACTGTTTTTGCGTGCTCGTCCCAGCGCAGCATCCCACCGACGAAGCAAGACGAACGATAACAGCCGTGAGCCGTCCGACAGCTGCATAGGATAAAACAGTGCGGCAGGCCGGTTTGAGGCGTACAAGTACAAAGTACCTTTTGTGAAGGAATCTTGGAAGAAAAACAGGCAACGAAACCAAACACGGCGCGAGTAGATGAGGCCAGGGGGTGGTTTGATTCGCTCGCCAAACAATGACAATATGCAAGCTACCTGCACGCTGTACTGCACGCTGCGCTGCACGCTGCACGCTGCATGCTGCAATGCACGTCGGCGCACGAGCACGAAACGAAAAGGCTGTGTGGCTCTTGCGATTTAATTAGGCGTATGCAACAACCGGAAAATCAGGCAGAATGCTGCAAGAAACTGCGAGATGCTGCTTCCAACTGTTGCCGGCCAGCCGTTTCGCACCAGTGTCCGTGTCCGCGACTCAAATGCGACGTTGGGCCGGGGCGTTTTTTTCTGTTTCTCTCGTAAAGATTCTCGGAAAACGAGGAGCAATGAAGAACATTTTGGGTTTCTTGACCGAGGCAAAACACCTTGTCATTTATTTTTCTTCTTTTTTCTTCTTTTTCTTTTTCTTTTCTTTTTTTTTTTTTTCAAAAAATCCTTTGACGAACAAATACACATCCCTTTAACCACAGTCATCCCGTCCATCTTCAGTTGCACACTCACGACACCAGCATCACACCGCATGTTTGCCTCGTCGCACGCCGCGGCTGCAAAAGTGCAAAGAAGCGGATATTTTGGCGAGAGATAAGCTCCCCACGCTTTTTGCGAACAATTGAGATAAGAGCAAAAAAGAGGGGCACGGTACGTACCCAGAAAAAAGAATAGGAGAAACGAAACGAGTGGGGAACGGAAGCTCATTGGGCACGGGAAAGTGCCAGCCGGAAACGGCAGCTGCGTTTGGAAATTGGCCAATCAAAAGCAAACAAGCCACATTCCAGATCCTGCAGCCTTGCGCATTGTGGCTTGCGTGCGACGAAAGCGGACAAGGCTAGGCCGAGTCCGCAAACGAACCAAAAATGAAGGAATGGGGGGGCAAGAGACCCACTCGTTTTGTTCTTTTGTTCTGACAGTTGCAGCCAGTCACAGCGAGTCACAGCACAGCACCTTCAGCACACACCGCTGCCCTGGTCCTGCCTTGCAGATTCGACCTGTCACAATCGGCGGCGGCTCCACTGTACTCGTAATATTTTTTACGGAGAGCACCTTGTTGGCCTGGGCACGGAAGCGCTTCGTCGAGCGGCCTCAACTCCGTAAATAGCAATGGAGTGCCGGTGCACCCGGTGTTCTGGGTGGACATGGTCGTTGCGGGGAGGGCAGAGAACAAAGAATGCAGCCGTGAAGGAAACTGCCGGTCTCCAGTGTACATACGAGTACACAGTATCAACCGTCTGCAAGACCCTGATAACGTTGAATTCTGCATTGCGTACTCGTATGCTACCAGGCCTTGGTCAAACAGCCCGTCCACTGTGCTGCTCGTCGTACTCGTACAAGGACGTTTTGCTCCGGCTCGCACGTCCTGGGGAAGGTTGCAGCGGGCATTGTCCAGGAGGATCGCACACACACAACAGCTGCAGGGCCTGGAAAGGGAAATGAGACTGTCGATCCAGCGGCAAAGCTCGCTCGAATTGAAGCTCGGGGGGCTTTTGTTTGTAGACGAGCGGATGCTCAGCAGTGCACGACGCATTGGCAATGCCACGAATCCATCACACAATGCTGACGAGCTGCCATGTAACGAGAACGTTTGTCCTGCTGCCAAGGTCAGAGGTGCCATGCATCGGGTGTCGGGAAGGACAGCAACGAGGGCGCAGCGAATCGAAAAGAGGCCAAAGCTGACAAACCGAGCAGAACAAGGAACTTGTGCCATGCAGACGTCGGGCGAGGCCTCTCTGGACGACCACGGCATGGGTTTAGGGTCCCGTGATCAAAAGTGATGACGGGCACACCTTCACGTCCTGCCCCGTGGGGAGACGCTGGGTGAGGGTACGGGTATTTTCCTGGACGGCTGTGTGTTGCGGCCAGAGCGGGTTGGTGCCGGACGAGCCGCTCCTTGACCGTTTTGACCGGAGACAGAAAAAAAAGGGAGATGAATAGGGGACCAGACTGAAAGAGGACGGTGTGAGCGGGACGGATCACGGCAAAGTCGACAGACGCACATACTCGTAAACAGAATCGCAGATGTGATCCATGACGTCCTCGATTTCTGTGCCTTTGCCCAGGGGCCCCGCCGTGGTACTACAACGCGCTTGATCGCTGATTTTGCCGTGTCATCGAGCCTTTCCAGCAGTTTTTGCGCTATGCAAGGTTTGGCTCAACGCGCAGTGGATATTTACAAGCAACTAGAGCAAGCCCCCATCTCCACTCGTTCTGAACACGGTTGTGAAGAGAACAAGAGAAGCTCCATACTTGTAGATGCAAGTCACTCTTGTGGACTTGATGCAGGCCCCTCTCTGTCTTGCAGAAGGGAGGCGTAGCAACGCTCAGCCTGAAGACCAGAAACGGTGGCAGGAGAGGAAAGAAGGAAGAAAGAAAAGGATAACAGAGAGGCTGGCCAGATACGAAGCTCGCAGCTCTAAAATTTCTGTGGACATGTTTGGCGTGGGGGAGCTGCCGGGGCGTAAGCTGAAATTGGAACAAACTCTGTAAAAAAACAGAGCCTCCCCTGTCGTTCCTTGTTGCTGCCCTGTCTCTTCATTGTTGAGCACGTATCTGGGCGGAATTTGTTGAGAATCCTCGCCACCCCACGCTTTCTCATTTCGAGCCGTGCTCACCGAAGGAGGAGAGTACGTCGTAAATTCAATCACCTGGACAGCAGCAGGATCAACGCGGGTTCTGTGGTTGCGTGTTTTCCGTTTCTTCCGCTTCCTTTCTCTTTCATCATTTCCCCATCACGACGTCGATGCACACGACGTCGTACAAGGATCCTGAAAGCTGCCACCTACGACGTACCTACCTCCCTTGAGATTTTCCAAGATTCGCTGGACCAAAATGCCGCAAGCAATGTTTGCCAACGGAAAGGGATTGGCTGGCGCTCTGGCCTTTCTCACTCTGCTCACTCCTCTCTGGCCCTGGTTTGGCGCTACGCTCTTTGGCGCTCCCTGCAAAAGAAGGGTTGCCCGTTGTGGTCACCGTTTTTTCTGCCCTGGCGCTCTCAACGAACAACTGGAAGCGGGGGATCTCTCACTGCCTCGTCGATACGCGGCCACAATGAGAACGACTGGCGTAGGGACAACATACGAGAACAAGGATATGTCACCAGGCACGAAATTTGCAGAGGAATGTTTTGTTTTCTTGAATCTGCCTTTGCCTTGGGCCGTAGACGCACAAGAGCCTCCAAAATGCCATAACCGTCAACAGCCACACCGCAGGAGCGGGCAGGCAGGTGATCTGGGGAATTTGCTTCATCAGCGTGGCACGAGGCGCAGACTCTGATCACGCTCTACTGCGTACACTGGCATGTCACTGGCAAGCCACCCAAGACCGAAGAACGAACGAGAACGAATCAAGACGGTGTGGAATCCTTTATGGCTCGAATGAAAGTCTTGGTGGCAAGAGAAAGCAAGTGCCAAGGGAGCAAGTCCTGCAACGGCGAGTGAGCTCAGCTGAGACGAAACAGGCGGGAGGTGTGATTCAACAAGCGGTGTGCTTCATCCTCTTGGTCCTGTTGGCCCTCCATTTTATGTCCATGCCGCATCGCTCACCAAGATCCAAACGTCGGCGCACAGACAGGACCAGCAGGCCTTATCTCTCTGGCGTCGACACTTCCCCGCGTCGGTGGTCTCCGGATTGCCCGTGTTTTCGTCGACCAGAGCAGATGCAAGAGTGCTCGTGCGTGAACATGTAAGAGTACGAGCAGTGCATTGCCCTGCACCTTCTCCGCGTCTTCGCTGCCCACCATCTCATCCCCTTGTGCAGCCCCTCCACACTCCATCCCTCCCTGTTCGTCCCCCAGCTTTGACGTGGCCCTGCTCGACACGGCCTCGCGTCTCTCCGAGGACACACACAAAAAAAAAACGACGGATCCCTCGCCAGGCCGCTTCTCGCGCTCCTGGCAGCAAAACGTCGCACGGAGCAGCTTTGCTACCGGATGGCATCCTCCGCGGAAGAGGCCGCGGCCGCGTGGAAGTACGAGTACGAGTACGGACGGGCCAACCTGGGGCGCCTCCCTTGGGCCTCCCTTGCTTTGCCCAGACCGCAGGCGCAGACGCACGCGGCGTACGCACAACACTGCCGTGGCGCACCGCTTGGGCATGCGGTCAAGTGACTCGCATGGGTTTCTTTCGACAGACAGCCGTGATGAGGCGGGACCCAGGACGAGGGGGAAGGGAGGAAGGTTCTGTCTTTCATACGATGATGCCGCTCTGGTGTGGCTCTCCGGGTACAAGTGTACTCCGAGAGGGGAAACGAAACATGGCTACGCTCAACGGCAAGAGAACAAAAACCTGCAGTGCGGTTGCCATCTCGGCGCTCCATCATGTTCATCAGGCATCCCCCTCCCTTGACTCTCTCCGGACGCCCCCCACTCTCCGTGGCAAGGTTTTTTCTTCATACGCCGGGTACATGGGCGGCAGCGGCTTCACACCCTCTCGGGTGGTCTTTTACCAGAGGAGACCATGGCTACAATGGCGAGCAACGGACGCTTGGCGGAAGACAGAGTGAGGGAAGGCAACTGATTGGCAGCGGCGAACTCTCCGTTTCAGCCTTGCACTCTTGACGGATGAGGTCGAGGCGCCGTTCCGATATGCAGCTGGCAGCCAGACGGCCCGAGATGGAACAAAGCATGAACATGCGATGCTGCATCAGCAATGTCGTACATCTGCTGACGATACGCCGTGCCAGACTGCAATGGAGACGGCCCGCACTGCTGCATAGCCATTACATAACCGACAAGAGTCGAGATGCTCTTGGTCTTGTCCGCTCGGAGGAGAATGCCAATTTTAGGACCGTCGCTTTGTCTGGAACTCTCCATTCCGCGCTTTTGCGCGTCGAGGCTTGTCCTGTTTTCTCTCTAGAGGGTGGCAAAACATCTAGTCCAGGGGTTGCGCTGGTTTGCGGCCTCGCCACGAGTTTGCACGAACTGGACGCAAGGCCTGCAGGCCGTGGGTGCGTTGACGGCCTGTGTTGCTATTCCGTCTTGGCTGGCAATTGTTCGCTGAAATACGCTGCCGCTGTTGCATCTTGGCCAACGGACGGCGAGTCTGGCGTCGCGAGTCTGGACGGCCTCGATGCTCTGGTTCTTGGTTTGAGTCTCTTCCCCTCTTTCTCGAGCCGCCCCTCCTGCTTTGCCACTCCACATTTTTGCAGGGTCTGGAACGGTGATCGACATTGGGGAGCAACAAAAATAAGGAAGAGGAAGAAATATAAAAATTTGAACCAACTCCACCGTAACATGTCCGTTCCGGTGCCGAACAGAACCAGTGCAGAATAGCGGGCTGCGAGGACTCGTATCCTGCATGTGCATCCTCGTGTGCAAACTCGGATGAGAAATACAAAGTACCTACTGAACGGCGAGAGGGAGGGAAAGAAGCGGCAGCCTCGCCTGCAGATAGCCTGCAGGATTGGCCGTGTAGGCTGTGGACGGAGAGGCTCACCCGGCGTGAACACCCAGCGTAAACACCCGCGTGAAGAGGCAACTCTGGCCGGAGCGCGATGTGATGTGCCGAGTTGACGACGTTTTATTTCGAGTACATTAATGATTCTGTCGTTTTTTTGTTAAATTTGCTTTGCCGTAGGTACGACGTATATTATATCGTTTTGCCCTAGCGAATCCACTCAAAGTTCATGATACTTTGAATTGGTTTGACAGCCGGCTTCCTCGGCTGCTGAAAAGGACAAAAAAAAGAAAAAAAGAAAGAAAAGAAAAAAAAGGACAAAAGAGGACAGAAGAAAGAAAAAAAAAGAAAAACCACAAAGAAAAATGTACGGCCTCGGCTCCCGACGCTCGTCAAGATGGCTGGACAAGAAACTGGTACGTTCCAAGAGTCCTCTGGCAATGCCGTCGACCCGGACTTGTTTCATTCGTCGTCGCTTGTACTGGACGTCATGGCCGCGGAGAACCCAAGTACGGGTACAGATCAGTCAAGACGACAGCGTCCGTTGATAAGACGATGCATGGGCGGTGGCTGCATGTCAACGGCCGACAGCCGCAGCGGGAGAATACATCCTTGGCAGAGGAACGACAGGGCCTTGCGGCTGCTGCACTCGCCGTTCTTGCCCGTCTTATCTCTGCTTCCCCAACGGACGCGGGACGGCACCCCGTTGCCCTCGGACAGTGCTCCAGGGCCGCAGACAGCGCGACGGCAAATATACTCGTGCTTGCAGACAAGGTGGTGTGAGGATGGCCCTGCAGCACTGGACACGAGTGTACATGTACATATACATATGCGGCCACAATGCAACGGCAAAGTGGCGGGTGCATGCAAAGGTACGGGCGAGGGTCGAGGTCGAGGTTGGGGCAACAGAAAGCCTGCCTTGGCAGGAAACAGCCGGCAGAAACGTCGAGGCTGCACGTCGGCAGCACGACACGCAAGCACGGTTGCACCACGGGCCAATTCGATGAGGACATTGCGTGGCGGAGGCGGAGAAACGAGAGGGAACGAGAAAGAAGCAGCCCAGACCCCGAGACCCTTAAGTCCCTGGAAATCGTTGCAGAGACCCTGATTTGTCCTGCAGCCGGCCCTATCCCGTCTTATCGCCTGCTCAAACGGCAGCTGTTGACGCGTAGCATTTGGGCATCTTGAACGTGCCGCAGAACGACTGCCCGTGCTACTGCAGGCAGGGAAAACTAGCTCGACCCTGGCCAAGCAGGTCATCGTATGATGGAGGCCGTGCACATGGAGGTGCCGCCCGGCACGGTGGTCTGATGCTGCCCGTCGAGGCATCTGCGTGCACGAGAAGCGTCTTGTTCATTGTTGCGACGTCGATGTCCTATCCTTGGGGCCGCGAGGCCATTCAAACTGTAATCCTGGTTGCCGTGACGGATACGCCAGGTGAAGAAATAAGAAGAGAAAAGGACAGAAGAACAAGAAGAGAAAGGACAAGAAGAACAAGAAGATAAAGGACAGAAAAAAAGACAGGCAAGAAGAAAAAAAACCAAAAAAAAACAAGACGAACGAGAGAGACGCCGAGAATAAATACACGTAAAATACAACTGCACTCCGGCAGACAGCGCAGCCGTCGGCGACTATCGCCCCGTCACCGTGCGCGTGCTGCTGCCGCCGGCGCCGCGGCTGCCGGCCGTCTCGCCGAGGACGCTGTTGGCACCGCTGGCCACGCCCGCCTCGGCCTCGTCGTGCCGCAGACTCTGCCGCGGCTGGCCGGCGGTCGTGGGCGCAGTCGCCGTCGCCGTGGCCGTGGCCGCCAGCAGCTCCACGCCCTTGGGCGGCCGGTGCATGTCCGGCCACAGGTCGGTCGGCAGAAACTCGCCGACCTCTTGGCGGAAGCTGGCGCGCTCGCTGCGGTCGGCCTCGACGAGCCGCTCGACGGCGTCGCGCGCCTTGCGCCAGACGGTCTGGATCTTGGCCTCGACGGTGCGGCGCCGCTCGGCCTCGAGGATCAGCGTGTCGTAGGCGTGCGCGTAGCCCTCGTAGAACGCGCGCAGCTCGTCCATGTCGGCGAGGCGGTCGGCCACGACGGCCCGCTCGTTGGCCCAGCGCTGCGCAAACTCGGCCTCGGCTGCCGCGTAGCTGCGCAGCCGCGTGCCAATGTCCTCGAGCACGCGGAACGCCGCCTGGGTGGCGTCGGCCGCCGCCCGCGTCTGCTCGGCATGCGCCTGCACCGCGGCAAACGCCACCTCGGCCTCGTGCAAGTCCGCCGCCATGTCGGCCACCACGTCGTCGACCTCGGCCGCGTCCTGCAAGACGACCAGCAGCATCTCGGCGCGCTCCTGCGGGGACACGGGCTCCAGGTGCTTCCTGTCGTCGTCGTCGTCGTCGTCGCGCTCGGCAATGACGCCCGAAATGGACACGGGCTCGCCTTGCTGCTGCGGCCCGCCGGTGCTCGTCGCGGCCGCGGCCTTCCACCGCGCCATCTCGAGCCCGCCCTCGATAGTCTTGACGGCCGACACGCAGAGGTCAAAGTGGCGCGTCAGCGACGCCAGGTTCTCGGCCATGCGGTGCGACCGCTGCGCGAGCGAGGCGAGCAGAAAGGGCATCGGGTACGGCGCGTCGCGGCCAAGCGCCTCCTCGCCGCCCCCCGTGGCCGTGTCCGTGGCCGGGCCTGTGCCCGTGGCCGTGTCCGGCTCCGGCTCGAGCGCGAGGGCCGGCGGCGGCGGCGGCGCGGCCGCCATGGCCCCGTTGAGGGCGCGCAGGTCCGTGTCGAAGCGCAGCAGGTCGCCGTCAAACGACGTCTGCGCGGCCTGCAGCTCGGCGACGCTCTGCTTGAGGGCGTCCTGCAGCGCCTCGACGCCGGCCTCGTCCACAAAGTCGAGCAGGCTGCGCGGCGCCTCGCCCGCCGGCCGGAACACGGCCGCCACCGTCGTCGCCCGCAGAATCTCCATTGTGTGCTCCAGCTGCCCGTTGGCCGCGTCGAGCGTGCGGATCAGCACGCGGAAGTCGCGCCGCCCGGCGTCGTAGGCCCGGCTCATGCCGTGCCGGATCTGCATGAGCACCGCCGCCTGCCGGCGGATGCCCTCGCGCAGAAACTCGGTCTGCGCCTTGTCCACCAGCGCCTGCGTGTAGAGCGCGCGCGCCTCCGTGGCCATCTCGTTGCTGCGCAGCACCTGGCTGATGGTCCCGAGCGCCTTGCGCGCCGCCAGCAGGTGCTCGACCAGCGTCTCGACCGGCACCGCGTCGGCGTCGACGACGCGGCTGTGCTCGCGGCTGTGCTGGCGGCTGTGCTGGCTGTGGCGGCTGTCGGCGCTGCTGGCATACCGGCTGTGCTTGTCGTCGTCGGCGTCGTCGTCGTAGTGGCCTTTTCCGCGGCCATTGGCGCTTCCGTCGTCGGCGCTGCTGTTGCGGCGATGCGACCGCGAACGGGAGCTTGCCTGCGACGGCGGCCGGTACGGCGCAAGGCCGTGCGCCACCGGGCCCGGCATGTCAGTGACAGCGGCGTGTCGACGCGAAATAAAAAAAAAAAGGGAGAAAGATGTCGTTGACGGTTGCGGCTTCCTCGCGTGCAGTGTGCCTTCCAGACGGGATGGACTGGGATGCGGAAGGAGCGTCCCAGCACGCCCAGGGCCGCGCAGCTTCAGGCCGTGATTGAGCAATTACAGAAGGGGCCCCGGTGGACGGCTGGTAGCCTTGCTGGCCCCGCTTTTGATAGCGGCAGAACCGATACCGGCTCACCGCCCAAAATGACGTCGATGTCACGTGCATGGACGGCCCTTTTATATATTTCTGAAAATGAAACGCGCAGACAGGATGAACTACAGGCAAGTATGTTTCCATGGCCAGGTGCAAAAGCGGCAGAAAACAACCCAATGATGGCTCCCCGCCCGTCGAGTCAACTCAAACGACGTTTTGATGTGCTGTGCGGGGAGCGCTCTGAGCCGAGGAGGCGGACAGCAGTCGGTGTCGCGTCTAGAGGGTCCTCACTGCTATATGAGGCTACAGAAAAGGAGAGTAAAAGTAGATTTTTTTGATTTCCGCTCATGCATCAACCAGTGAAAGAAAAGCCATCGTGAAATGAAAGAGGAAGCAGCGGAGACCGCAAAGACGGAACACGGAACAGCTGCCCGTCACGTCATGGCCCACCTAAGCACCGCCCGTGCCACCCGTGCCGCTTGTGCCGCCGGTTCCGCCGGTTCCGCCGGTGCTACCGTATCCACGGCCGGCACTAAAGGCTGCCATGTAGTTGGCATTGGCCGTATGGGCAATGCCGCTGCCACGGCCCCCAACATAACCCGGGGGAGGCAGCAAGAACGATGGGAAGGTGTAACCTCCGGAGGTGCCGGTGCCAGTGCCGGTGCCAGTGCCGGTCCTGGTGCTCCACGACGACCCAGAGCCGGAGCCGTAGCCGGAGCTCCCAGAGCGGCTGGTGCCTGAGGGGCCAAAGGTTATACCCTGGTACGAATTGGCGCGGTCAGACATTTTGAAAAGGCCTTTTGAAAATGCTGGCTTTGGCAGAGTTTGTGAAGCGAGGTTGGTTATTGGAAAAGAAGATTCACAAGTGCATCTTGGAGATCCGCAGCCAAGTATTTATACCCATCGTGGCGAGACATCTACGTCGTTGTTTGTCGTGCAGAAGCGAGACTGTGTCACGAAGAGCACAAGTGACGTCGCAGGTGAACGGGCCAATCGAAAGGACGTTGGTGAGCGCTGCGCTGTGACAAGCTGGGTGTTTGCCTTGACACTGAGAAACGTGTGCATAGAAAAGGAAGTGTGTTATACTCGTGAAGTGAAGGGGCGGCCAAGTGTGATGTAGGTCGACCGCAGTCATTGATTTGTGGTGGACTAGAACTGATATAGTTACAGAGCAAGCCGTGAAATATCAAATATTACCAAGAGAAAATAGGCAGCCGTACGCCGTTGAGCAGACAGTGCGGAGCATCAAGGACTCGCACGTGTGCATTAATCAAGCTTTCCGTCATCCAACTCGAGTCCAGCCAGAGTGGAGAAATGCTGGCAAATGGACACAGGCATACGGATGGTAGATGCTCTCCTCGCCTTCCCTCAATGTGTGGCGGCGCTGTGGTGTGGCGGTCTTGGAGAGCCATGTGGTTGTCGGGATAAGACGTCGCTGCAGCGGAGATTGTCCGCCAGACGCCCCTAGTAGACGCCGCTGGACATGCTGGAGAATGGCCTGGGCCGACGGGAGAGAAGACGGCAAACAAGTGTGGGATAAACGAGAGCTTTATACTTGCATGGCTGCATTGTTCGTCTACCGAGAGCCGAGTGAGTTGGACAAGCGCAAACCGGACGGCATAGAAACCATCTCCAGAAGGTGGCCACATCACTTGCACAGGCACGTCTTGTAGGTCGCTTCCGCTGCAGCGACGCGAAGGTAAGTGACAACCTCTACTGTCGCCAGTCAACCGGCTCGTGACGGACGACGGGGACGAGGGCATGACAACGCATGGTCAACTGCAGCCATATGCCAAGTTGTGGTTCGTGATGCAGGCGTTGTGCAGAGACTTGCCCTGGCCAGCCAGCGTCATCCGAAAATGCAGACTGCATTGCCATGGCGTTGTTCACTGAGCAGAGCCCGGTGACAGACACATCACTTCCAGCCAACACATCACTGCCCGTCTGGCCTCCCAGGAGTATAAATAGGCCGAGATCGTTCTCAACACGATTCCGGGTCTTCCCCACAACACTCTGGCACCAAATCTGCCTGCCAACAAGTAAACAATCGACATGGTTCTCCAAGATCGCAAGACCACCCTTGCTCCTCCGGCGGAGGAGCGTGAGCCCCGTCCCAAGCCGCCTCCACCCGCCCCTCCTCCGTCTCCCACCAAGTAATGGGGGCCGTCTCCGGCCGACTGCTCAGCTCTTGGAGCTAGCGTCACGCCTTCTTTGTCCAGCGCTGCTTTCTTTTGCGTGTTTTTTTCTCCTTTTCCTTCTCCATTCCATTGATGCGGGCACGGCAGCAGGTAGCTGAATGCAAAGGGTAGCATTAGATCGGACAGCCGTCCGAATTGATGCAATGAAACTCTACTCGTACAAGCTTGTCTGTGACGGATCTCGCAACCTTTTTTTAGCCCACATTCTGATCACCATCGTCGTCATCCGCCCCCCCTCTCCCCCCTCTGCAATGACGCGGCCTCTCCAGTATCGACGACGCGGACCCTTCCTAGCTGCCGCTAGCGCCACGCAAATGTGCCTGCTGCTTTTCAGCTGGGCAGGCACAGCCCTGCCAATTGCCTGCTCTTTGACGGGGTCTGTGGGGCTGTCGCAGCAGCAAAGCACAAAGTCCCCCTGGGCAGCGTCGGACGGCGAGCTTTTGGCGGCGAGCTTTCGACGGCCGCAGCAGCTTGGCACATCGTCGAGGCGAGGCCGGGAGTGGAGGCAGCGCGTACCGCGACCCAATGCCGTGCAAAGGATGCTGCGGGCAGCTCGTGCGTCATGCCTTGTACTTTGTCCCGCGCGTAGATGCAGGCATGCAGTGGTGCGTGTTGCTTTGGTGCTACCGTCTTGGCGACGTGTCGGGGCAGCTGAGGGCATGACTAAGGAGAGAGGGACGGCAATGGCGACAGAGGGAGGGCCCCAGAGAGAGAAAACGGCGGCTATAAAAGCGCTCGCTCCCTTGCCTTGTCCTTGCCTGGTTTCCTCTGACACACACACATACACACACCACACACTCTCTCCTCCTCTTCCACACGACAATCATCATGTTTGGCGAGCGTAAGTCGTGCTTGACCTACGTTTCCACTGACAGCTGCTAACGGTCTCAGATCACCACGGCGGTCACGGTGGCCCTGGAGGCCCGGGCGGTCCTGGCGGCCAGGGCGGCCCCGGTGGCCAGGGCGGCCCCGGCGGCCACCAGGGCGGTCCCGGTGGTCACCAGGGCGGCCCCGGCGGCTTCGGCGGCCAGGGCGGTCCCGGCGGTCACCAGGGTGGCCCCGGTGGCTTTGAGGGTCAGGGTGGTGGTCACCAGGGCGGCTTCGGTGGCCAGGGCGGTCCCGGCGGCCAGGGCGGTCCCGGCGGCTTTGGTGGCCAGGGCGGTCCCGGCGGTCACCAGGGTGGCCCCGGCGGCTTCGGTGGCCAGGGTGGTCACCAGGGCGGCCCCGGCGGCCCCGGCGGCCAGGGTGGCCCCGGCGGCTATGGCGGCCCGGGCGGCCGTTAAGTGCCACTACAGTTCCTACACAAGCAATGAATCTACAACAGCCTGTTAAAAATGATTGAAGATGGATAGATTGTGACTGCTGTAGTACTCGTAGATGCCGTAGAGACCCCAGAGACCATACAGTAACTAGGCAGAGAGAGAGAGAAGGGGATAGCCTGAACTATATATAGAGAAAGCCTGAAGCTTGACCCACACGCATATCTATACACCAACAACACCAACACAGCCTACAAGCGTATTCAAGTGTCTTCTTGCGTGTCTGATGCGTCGTATTTGCAGTGGTTCGCTATAGTCGTGACGAGCTCGAGTACAACCACGGCCGCGCCTTGTCTCAAAGTCCCTGCGGCGCACCTCCTCCTGCGGCCAGCCACGCGCGCAGCACCTGCATCTCGTCGGCGGTCAGCGCTGCCTGGGGCGTGCCGTGAGTCGCGACGGCGTAGTCGACCAGCGAGTGGCTGCCGTCGCCGGCCTTGGCAATGATGGCGGCCGGGCCGTCCTGCTCGGTCAGCCCGAGCTTGGCGAGCACGGCTGCGCGCGCCGCCGCCGGGTCTGCGACAAAGAGGCGCAGCTGGCGGATGTTGTCGTCGTCCAAGACGGCCTGGCTGCCGGTGCCGTGGCGGGCCAAGATCTCGGCGGCGAGGGTGTGCGACGCGATCATGTCGCGGGCCGAGGGGCCGGAGTACGCGTCGGAGGCCATGCGCAGCGGTGGTGGAGGTAAAGGTAGATGGTGAAAGGTAGTTGAGAGGTCGTTGGCCGAAAGGGAGCTTTGGTGAGATGGTATTTCTGGTCAACCTAATATTAGGCAGCTGCATTTCCCAGTCAGCGGACCACCAACCAGAGCACATAGGTAGCATCGCAGCCGCGGCTGACAAACACGGCATTGTTGTCATGCCGCCCTGCATGGCATCACAGCAGTCCAGATGCTTGTGAGAGCGACAAAGACAAACGACAAAGCGAGGCGACAAAGAGCCGTGCCGGCATGTTGTCAACAAAGCACGTGCAGACAAAGAGCATTGTTGTCTTTGTCGGCAGGTCTATTTTTACGTCAAAGAAGGGGCTTTTCTATAAAGCGGACCGTCGCCGCGATGCGACGTAGAATGCATACGGTGATGACGACGACGACACGACACGACGACACGACACGACGACACGACACGACAACCAACTACAAATGGCCATTGACAACGCGCTGCACGAGCGCTTCGAGCGGCACCGCCGCCACGTCTACGCGGCCCCGGCTGAGGAGCAACACGACCGGCGGCCGCGCCGGTGCCGGCTGCACGCGCCGGTGGCGATCACGGCCGGGCCGCCGCTGCCGCAGCACATGGCGGCGTACGCGCTGATGGTGGCGGCCAACATGAAGCAGGGCCGGCTGCGGCGCGCGCTGACGTACCTCGTGGGGCTGCGGCCGACGGACGCGTTCACGCAGGCGCGGGCCGGCCGCGTTGTGCGGGGCTATGCGCAGCCGCTGGCCGAGGACTGCGCGGCGCTGCTCGCCAAGGAGGCGGCCTGGCCGGGGGTCGACACCCAGACCGCCACCGAGGCCGTCGACCTGCTCCGGGGCGTCCAGGAGTGGTTCCGCCTGCCCGGCGAGCGGGCCTGGACGGTGTGGGCGTTTAGCAGCGTGTGGGACCCCATGCCGCGGGCCATGGCGAGCACGGCCGACGTTGCAGCTTTTCTGCAGGAGCGGCTGTGGGTGGCGCAGCACTGCTGGGCGGTGGGCGGCGGCGGCGCGCGCCCCGGCGCGAGCCCGTTTGAGGGCGTCGCCGCGGGCGCCGACGACCCCGACAGCCAGCTGGTGGTGCACTTTGTGGTCGAGGTGAGTCCCGCGTGGCCCAAGCTGTTTGCGGTGACGTACCACGACGAGGAGGGCGCGCCCGCGCAGGAGGACGCGGACGAGGAGGACCTGGACCTGGACGCGTGGCGGCAGCAAGTGGCGAGGCTGCGGGAGGCGCGGGAGGGGAGGCAAGACCTGCGGACTAGCGAAGAGTGGCGGGCGTACGAGAGGGGGGAGGAGACGGAGAGGATGACCTACGCAGAGTGGAAGGAGAGGGGGAGGGGGAGGGGGGAGAGAGAGGAGAGAAAGGAGGAGAGAAAGGAGGAGAGAAGAGAGGAAAGAAGGGAAGAGAGAAAAAGGGAAGACAAAAAGAGGGAAGAGAAAAAGAAGGAAGAGAGAAAGACGAACTCTCAAAGAAAGACATACGAGGAGTGGTTGAGAGAAGACAGAAAGAGAGAGGAGAGACGGCGGGAGGAGAAGCGGCGGCCCGCAAAGTGAAGGCAGTGAAAGGTCGACAGCGAACCGAAATGAGTTGGATAACTCTGCCTGGCCTATACGACAGGACGGCTGGCGCCATCGTCAGCCGGTCGCTGTTTCCTGTTCGACGCCGACGACTCATGCTGACGCCGGCAGAAAAGAAAGAGGCATAGTGACAAAGCAAGCCATTGACGTCCCGGCAAGCATCGGATGGCCGAGACTGGCCGTGCGGGGAGAAACCCGCCAGTGTCGGAAATGGAGCAATACAAGACAGAAAGCCGACGCAAAAAGATGCCAAAAGACAAGAAACGGAAAAGTGGGGATAATTAAAACGGGTCCTTCCGCTATACATCATACGAAGGGCAGCAACACACAGCAACAATAACGACGTGCCATCCGCAGGCGTACGGGCTGGACGGGATGAAGCCCGGCGTTTGCGGAGATATAAAATGATTAAAGGCTGGCCGTAGCGCCCGCCGCGGCCTTTGTAGCTGCCACTAGAACGGAATGACGACAGCGGACTCCAAAGTATAAAAGCCTAAATACCGGCCTCTCCTCATCTCCTCCATCTCCTCCATCTTGCCACCCCATCGCACACCCCATCGCCCACCCACCATGCCCCTCCCCACTCGCCAGCTCGGCCGCAACGGCCCCCAGGTCACCAGCATGGGCATCGGCCTGATGGGCCTCAGCGTGTTCTACGGCCCGGCGCCGCCGGACGAGGAGCGGCTGGCGTTCCTGGACCACGTGTACGCCTCGGGCAACCGCTTCTGGGACACGGCCGACATGTACGGCGACAGCGAGGAGCTGCTGGGCCGCTGGTTCCGGCTGCACCCCGGGCGGCGCGAGGAGATCTTTCTGGCGACCAAGTTCGGCAACGTCGGCGACGGCACGATCCGCTCCGATCCCGCGTACGTCTACGAGGCGTTTGCCAAGTCGCAGGCGCGGCTGGGCGTGGCCCACGTCGACCTGTACTACGTGCACCGCGTAGACCGCAAGACGCCCATCGAGGACACCATGGCCGCGCTCGTCGACCTGCAGCGCCAGGGCAAGATCCGCCACATCGGCCTGTCCGAGGTCTCGGCCGACACGCTGCGCCGCGCGCACGCCGTGCACCCCGTGGCCGCCTACCAGATCGAGTACTCGCCCTTTTGCCTCGACATTGAGAGCCCGCAGACGGGGCTGCTGCGCGCGTGCCAGGAGCTGGGCATCGCCGTCGTGGCCTACTCGCCGCTCGGCCGCGGCCTGCTGACCGGCCGCCTGCGCAGCACCGGCCAGTTCGGCCCCGGCGACTTCCGCTCGTTTGCGCCGCGCTTCAGCGCCGCCAACCTGCCCGCCAACCTGCGCCTCGTCGACGCCCTGGCCGCCCTGGCCGCCGCCAAGGGCGTCACGCCGGGCCAGCTGGCGCTCGCCTGGCTGCTGCGCCAGTGGGACATGGTCATCCCCATCCCGGGCACCAAGCGCATTGCCTACTACGACGAGAACATGGCCGCGCTCGGCGTCGCGCTGACCGACGCCGAGGACGCCGCCGTGCGCCGCGCCATTGCCGGCGTCGAGGTCGCCGGCCTGCGCTACCCAGAGGCCCACTTTGCCAGCACGCTGGCCGACACGCCGAGGAAGGAGTAGGAGGAAGGAGCGAGGCAGTGAATACATACGAGCACGATTTGGACATAATATTATTACGGTGTATTAAATTGTGCAAAAGTCCGCTGACGTAAGCCGTGGATCGTAGTGGACCCTGCGCCCAACGTCACCGCCAGACGAACCACCACCCACGACCGGAGCTGCCCAACAAACACACACCACACGCCCGCCCCATGTCGTTGTCGCCGCCCTTTGCCGGCCGCTGCCAGTGCGGCCACATCTCGTACACGCTCACGCGCCGCCCCCGCCGCGTCATCCAGTGCTACTGCGGCGACTGCAAAAAGAACGGCGGCAGCGACTATCAGGTGGTGAGTTCTTCCCGGCTGTTGTCTCCGCCTCCCCCTTACCCCCCCTCCCCGCTGACGAGCAGATGGCCGAGTACCGCGTCGAGGACGTCGTCGTCGAGGACCCGCTGTCGTCGTGGAAGATCTACACCATCCGCGAGGGCACGCGGTCCGGCCAGCCCAAGGAGAAGCACTTTTGCGGCAACTGCGGCTGCGTGCTGTGGACGGTGGCCATGAAGGACCGCGGCGAGCTGCGGCTGGTGCGCACGGCGCTGGTCGACGGCGGCCTTGCGCAGTTTCCGCCGACCGAGGTGCTCTTCAAGTAGCTGTGTCCTTTTTCTATTTCTCACTTTTATTTCATTTTACTTTATTTCTCATCTTCTTTCATCTTACTTTTATTCTCATCTTCATTCTACTTACTCCTCCACCTACCCACCTTGTCCAAACTTGGACTTGGCCCGCAGCCGCGGCCCGTAGATGCGGAACAGGATCGGCGCCGGCAGCGCGGCGCACGAGATGCCGCCCAGCACGCTGGCCGCCACGCCCACGCCCAGCCGCGTAAACATGGGCCGCGCCGCCAGCGGCAGCGCGCAGGCCAGCAGCGAGCGCAGCACCGTGTTGGCCGACGTGGCGCTGGCCGCGTACTGGCCGTACGAGTCCACCAGGTAGTTGAGGCACTGCTGGAAGACCACGTTGAAGCCGCAGCCGATGAAGCCGCCCGCCACCGTCGGCAGCGCCCACGGGTAGCGCGGCGCCGCCGTCCAGCCGAACCAGAAGAAGCCCGCCGAGAAGAGCACGCCGCCCACAAAGATGGGCGGCAGCCGCGCCTCCGGCACGGCCCGGCCCGTGCCCTGCCGCGCCACCGCCCGCGCGTACAGCGGCTGGTTGGCCATGTTGATGCCCATGGCCGCCAACGAGCCCACAAACAGCGCCAGGAACGGCAGGTTGGCCGCCACGGGGCCCATGCCGCGCGCCTCGCGGAACACGAGCGGGAACACCTCGAGCGCCATGAACACGAGCCCGTACACAAAGCTCGCGTACAGCGCCGTGCACGTCACAATCGGCTCCGTCAGAAACATGCGCAGCGGCCGGCTGAGGTGCTTGGTCACCACCGTGTCCAGCGTCACGCGCTCAAACTCGTGCCGGTGCCAGTGCCGCGCGTCGCCCGTCGCCCGCCGCAGCCGCGCCGCCTTGCGCTCCAGCAGCACCGGCCCGTACGTCTCCGGCAGGCACACCAGCGCCACGCCGCACGCGCCAAACGCAATCAGCGCCTCGAGGTACGCCGTCCAGCGCCAGCCCAGGTGGCGGTTCTGCACAATCGCCGAGCCGATCGCCGGCGCCAGGCACGGCCCGCCGCCCACGCAGATCGAGTAGAACGCCATGGCCACGCCGCGCGTCGCCGGCCGGTAGATGTCGCCCAGCGCCGCCGACACGTTGCTGACCGGCGCCGAGCCGAACACGCCGCCCAGGAACCGCGTCGCCAGCAGCGCCGCCGGCGTCCGCGCCGTCGCCGTCCCGATGCTAAACAGCCCCAGCACCCCCACCGCCGGCAGCATCGACCACCGCCGCCCGTACGCCTCGCTGACCGGCGCCCACAGCAGCGGGCCCAGCGCAAACCCCAGCACAAACAGCGCCAGCAGCAGCACCGTCGCCTCGCGCGACATGCCCATCTCCGCCGCGATCGCCTGCTCCGCCGGCGTCACAATCGACGACCCCAGGCTGCCCGTAAACGCCAGCAGCCCCAGGATCAGCGTCAGCCCGGCCTTGGTCGCCGCCGGCAGGTTGTGCGGGTCCTCCGCGTCGTCCGCGCCCTCGAACCGCACCTCAAACGCCGGGTCCATGTCGCTCAGCGAGCGCGCAGCCGGCACCGGCGCCGGCGCCGGTGCCGGCTGCACGGCGGCGACCACGCCTCCGCCTCCGCCGCCGCCGCCGCCGCCTTTCTCCAGGTCCGCGTCGAGACGGGGCGTGCTGGTGCTGGCGCCCGAGTCGCAGTCTTTCTCAGCCATGGGGGGTCGCGGTCGGAGGGCGCGTGGCGGTGCCAAGCCAGAGCGATATCGGGGCAGATGTTGATGCCAAGAGCGCAGGAATTGGACCAAGAAACGAAACAGATGTCGGGGAAGAACGCGCAAGAAACGCCGTAAACGAGAGTCGAGAAAAGAGAGCTGAGCGGTTCGGGTCAGCAACAGCCACGGTGCCGTCGCAAAAGAAAAACGGACAAGAGAAAAAAATAAAGGGCAAAACCCACTACCAAATGACGGGGATACGGGGACTTTGATTTCCCCAATCTCACCCTTGTTCTCGCTATCCTCTTCTCGACAAAAGGCGTAATACCCGCTCCACCTTTCACTCTGGTTGAGTTGCAGTAGTTTGCAGCATCTACGAGGACGTGGGGATGATAAACTGACATGACAAGGAGTAAATGAAGACAAAAAGAAATAAACAGCATAACAGCTGGATCTACCGGAAGCTGCTGCTCGACGCCGCGCTCAGCCGGCATCGGGCAGCGCCGACAAAGGCTGCAGCGGCAGGCGACCGCTAGCCAGTGCCGCGGATAGCGCCGAAACGGTGGCAGCACGCCATAGCCAGACTATGTCGAGTCCGGCGCTCTGACGGAAGAGTATCTTGCGTGTTTGGATCCTTTTAAAAAAAGCAAAGTAAAACAGAGTAACCTACCTGTAAAGACATTCTCCAAAGACCTCCACTACAAGAAGACCACGAGACGCCGCCAAGGAGGCTGTGAAAAGAAAGGCATTGTACTTTGAAGCACTTTTATGACCTGTTGGCTGTGGGAAGCGTCGGGCCGGGCCCACAGTGCCAAACGGCCGCTGCCGAAGCCAAAAGGCTCGGCATGCATCACCTCTATACGGGACACTTGCTTTCCGGATAGATTCAGTATCAGTTGGCAGGAAGATGCCGGCGTGCTCTCCCGTTCGCGCCCCAACATTTCCATTTCCGTTTATGCTAGCCCCATCGAGCCCCGAGGTACCCAACGACGTCGAGAAGAATGCTGGCTTGCGTCTGATCCCGTCTCACTGTCGCCAATGCCAGCTGGTATCCCGAGTATAAACGGCCGCATCCACACATCTTCGGAGCATTGGCAACGGATTACAAAGGAGGACTATTCGGGGCTGTGGTAGGTCTATAACCAACGAGTTCAACTATGGAAGGAGGCTTCCCTTATAAATACAAACGTGTAAAGCTGCTGCATCCTCCCATACATTAAAAGATTGTCGTCTCGCTTTTCAGAATTGAAAGGCTGCCGTGGTGTCCATTTGTAGCCGTGTATGTACGGTTGCGTATATGTGGAAGTGGAACGGAACGATGCACTCTAGTATAAAGTGTAAAAGTAAGCCAATAAACCTGGCCAAAGACAAAATAAAGGAAGATAGATTCCTGTGTTTTACCAAGCTGCTTCTAGTCAGAGCATCCATATTCGCACTGACAAAAAGGATACCCAAAAAACAGGTCTGAACCTGTACGAAAAGAAGACAAAAAATCTCCAGGGGGCGAATCGAACGCCCGACTCTCGGATATTATTGAAGCAATTACAGTCCGATGCCATAAACCAACTAGACCACCCGGAGTTCTGTGGGGCGGCGACGGTTGATTTTACTTTATAATGGACGTTCAGCAAGCAACACTTTTGTCTATTTTGTTTGCTGTGCTGTTTCGGTTGCTCCTTCCGTAAAAGTATACGGAGGAGCGGGACGTCCCGTGGCACCTTCCTCGCAACCTGTCACTGCAACATGCCCCGACAACGTCACTCCTTTTACTGGCTGTTTACACCACCGCGCCCCTAGTCGTTGCTGACCTTGACGTCGGGCGACATGTCGGGCGTGTTCAGCTTGCGCGCCTCGGCGAGGTCCTGCAGGCCGGTGCGGCGCAGCACGGCGACGGTGGCGTCATAGTGCTCCTCGGCATAGGCCTCGGCGTCGTGGCCGAGGATCCAGGCTTCGCGGCGCAGGCGGACGGACTCGGGGTTGGCGCGGACGGCGTCCATGTCGGCCTGGTGCCAGGTGTCGCGCGTGGTCTCGCCCGTCTTCTGGGTGGCGCGGACGCGCTCGTAGCGCAGGGCCTCAAAGGCGGCGACGGCCTCGGGCACGTTGGCGGGGGCGCCGCAGCGGCGCAGGGCGACGGCGAGGGTGACGCCGTCCTCGACGGCCTGGCTGGCGCCCTGGATGGAGGTGGGCAGAAAGGGGTGGGCGGCGTCGCCGATGAGGGCGATGCGGCGGTGCGGGCTGATCCAGGTGGGCAGGGGGTCGCGGTAGACGAGCTTCCAGTCGACGAGCGGCTCGGGCGTCAGGTCGAGGATGCGC
Source organism: Sporothrix cf. nigrograna (assembly GCA_019925305.1). Lineage (NCBI taxonomy): Eukaryota > Fungi > Ascomycota > Sordariomycetes > Ophiostomatales > Ophiostomataceae > Sporothrix > Sporothrix cf. nigrograna. The sequence continues at coordinate 252,103 of JADHKR010000038.1, forward strand.
TGGACGACGGGCTCCCAGCCGGCCAGCACCTTGCGGGCGTCGGCGACGGGGGCCTCGAGCTGCCAGCTCTCGTCAATGTCGGCGGCGTCCTTGTGCGTGCAGACCCACGAGAAGCTGCCCTTTTTGAGCGAGGCGGCGATAAAGTGCACGTCGCGGCCGATCCACAGAATGTGCTGGTCGCCGTCGGGGTTGTTGAAGAAAAAGGACGTCAGCGGGTCCTGCGCAATGGCCGCGCCGTCAAACCACGCGCGGTACACGGCGTAGCCCGACGGCAGCGGCTTGTCCTCGTGGCCCAGCACCAGCGTGCGGCCCAGCGAGCGCACGCCGTCGGCGGCCAGCACGACGTCGCCCTCGAAGCGCCGGCGCTGCGGCTGCCCGCTGCCGCCCGCCTCGGCGCCGGCGGCGACCTCGGCCTCCACGGCCGCCCCGTCGGCCGTCTCAAAGTACTGCACGACGCGGTGGCCGAGGCGGATGTCGATGCCCAGGTCGTTGACGGCGTGGTCCATCATCACGGCGTGCAGCTCGCCGCGGTGGCCGTCGTACCGCAGGCCCCATTTCTCCCGGTCCTCCGCGTTGTCCTGGCGCAGCAGCCGGTGGCCGTCCCACGCGCGGATCTGGAAGGCGTTGGCGCGGTGGCTCAGGGGCTCCAGCTTGGCGCCGACGCCCGGCCAGCGCCGGAAGATGCGGCTCGCGTTCTGGCCAAAGCTGATAATGTCGCCCAGCTCCTTGCGGACGGGGAACTTTTCGAGCACGGTGACGGTGTGGCCCTGGCGGTGGCACTCAATGGCCGCCGTGAGGCCGGCGAAGCCCGTGCCGACGACAATGACACGGATGCCAGTCTTGGGGGGAGTGGGGGTGGCCATGGCGACGCGTTGCGTGAGGTGCCGTATAAAAGCGAGAGGTGTGGCCTTTAGTGATGCTTTGCTTTGCTGTTGCTTTTCTGTTGCTTTTCTGTTGCTTTTCTGTTGCTTTTCTGTTTGGCCCGTCTCCGAGGAACTCGCAGACGAGCCGTATATCAGGCGTTGTCGATGCCCGCCGGCAGCATCGAGGCGACAGGATGTCTGCAGTCTTTCTGTGAAGGATTGGATGCCTCGGCTGTCTTACAGAGACCTGACAAACACGCCGAGCTGACCATGATTCATCGGTCGCTCTGGACTTAGCTCCTCCTGCCTCCGGGCCCGGAAGCGACCAAAGGCTTCTTTCTTCTTCGATCTTCCCTGGCGTAGGGTGGGTAGCGTTTTGTGGGCCATTTCCGCTTCCCCAGACTCGTAAACCGCCTACACATCGGCGTCATCTGGAGAGCGGCCCGCATTCGCTGCGTGTCTCCATTTTATTGCTCTGTATCCTCTTCGAGTGCCTCTCCAACGGCAGCCCCCGCAGCTGTAGCGGGACCGGAAAAGGCAGACGAGCTGGAGAGGGGAGGGGTGCTCGAGTGGGCTGACGCGAGACGGCCGCCGTCATTCGTCGGGACTCCTCACGCTCGGCAGTTGCAGCGCGAGGGCCGCATCTTTTCCGCAGACCAAGACCCGACAGACGAATTCCTGCTTCTATTGGCAGTATGGACACGATGGTTGACGATGCAGACGGCGTGCGGAAGATATAAAACGACAGAAACGGCAGCACAGTGGCATTGTTGGATGTGTCTCCTTGATTCTGCTTTCTGTCTTTGCCAGGGACTGCTCGTCCGACTGCTTGCGGCCAAAATAACAGTGGAACGTGCGAAACGTGCGAAACGCGCTCCTTGATATACAATCTCAGCTCTGTGTCTCGGGAGCTGTTTTGCTTTGCCTGTCAACCTCTCGCCGTTGTTTATAGTCCTCTTCGACCAGCTGTCGTCTGCGCCTGCATGTATTCTCTCGCTTATCTGCATGTGTCGTCCAGTTATGCGTTCTGCAGTGACTGCATGTATCTGGAGTACGCTTATAATATAGGGAAAGTGGCAGATGCACACTGCAGCCACGGCAGTCTCAGAGAAGGGTCTGCTGCTTATCTGGCAGTATTGTAGGCCTGCATCTTCGACGTCCACTGCCAGCCACAGCGCCAGTCTTCCAGTCTCGTCGGCTTGCAGCTGCAATGCGACGCTGTGACAGACGCAGAATACGCCATCGCAAGGCATACCACGACAGACTGGGCACGGGATTTGTCTGGCGTAGAGGCGGCGTCGACCCAAAGCATGCGAAGCAGCAGCGCAGCCCAACTGGCCAGTCTTGAGCACCTCGGTGGTTGCATGGCATATGCATGTTCCCCTCCCTCGTTGTTCGTCCCGCTTGCCCGCCCTCTTCTTGCCGCCTCGCCTTGGGTCGGCCTCTTTGTCTTCTTTCTGAATGTGGCTCGTATGCCCTCCGCCACTGCACACCGCTCTCGCCGAAAGACCCATCCCATGGCCGCTGCGGACACGGGCGGCGGCGGTCTCTCGCAGGGCCAAATTGGCGGCATTCTCGGCGGCATCGTCGCGTTTGCCGTGGTCGTGCTGCTGCTCTGGTGCTGGGCGGCGCACGCGGCGCGCCGCCGGCGCCGTCAGCGCCAGCGCATGGACCGGCAACGGAGGCGGCGAAGGCGCAGCCGGGGCCAGAGCGACGCCGGCTCCGGCAGTTCGGACTCGGACGTGTCAGAGGGCCGGCGGCGGCGGCAGATGCAGCAGATGCAGCAGATGGCAGCGGCGCAGCAGGCGCAGGCCGAGGCTGAAGCGGCGGCGGCCGAGCGCGCGCGCATGCTGCGCGGCGTGGCGATGGCGCCGCCGTACGTGCTGAACCCGGCACCGCTGCGGATTCCGCCGACTGCGCGGCGCACCAACTACCGCCAGACGGCCCACCCGCAGTTTCCCGGCGTGCGTCGCGTGCCGTGAGGGAAGGCGCGATGGACCTGCATCAACAGGCGCCACTTGACGTCCCGACAACACGCGTCCACCGCCCACCACCACCACCACACGCCGCACGCCACCCTCCCGCCATGCTCTACTCGCCGCTGCTGGTCCCCGTGGCCCTGCTCGGGCCGCTGGTGCTGTTCGTCTTTGTGGCGGCGGGCGGCATCGAGTCGCCGACGCTGCGGTCGCTGCCGTACGTCTGGCTGGCGACGGTGGTCCTGGGCCAGCTCCGGCTCGTCGCCTACTACCACTACATGGCGCGGCTGGCCGGCATGCTGGGCCTGGAGGACGACGTGTGACGCACGTGGTGAGTCTAGGGCGGCCTGTTCTGACTGGTTGTTCTCCTGCTGACGGCAGGCTCCGAGGGCGAGGCCAGGGAGATGCCACGGCGAGCGAGAAAAGAGCACAGCATCCGCACATCATAGCAGCATTCTACGCAGCATCATACGCATGTCTACACGGTCGTGGCTGGCTGAATGAAATCCTATTGACGCCGGTGGCCTGAACAAAAAAAGGATGAACGCTGTGAAAGATGCCGTGAAAGATCCGTGACCCCTGGTAGATCTGAAATCAACTCGCCGCACTCGCCCCCTCAAACAGCCGCACGCAGACCACGGCGGCCATGGCGGCAATGCCGCCCAGGACGACCATCTGCAGGCCCTCGAGCGTGCTCGTCCACAGGCGGCGCCAGGGGAGGCGCGCCGTCCGGGCGCGTGGTGCGGCCGGCATGCCGCTGCCCGCCGGCGCGTCCAGCACGAGGCCCTTGGCGAAGCCGAACAAGAAGAGCGCGGCGACGCACACGGCAAAGCTGTAGCGCAGGCCGTCGCCGACGTTGGCGACGAAAAAGTACGGCCACAGCGGCAGCAGGCCGCCGACAAGATAGCCGAGCGCGACGGAGACGCCGGACGCGACGGGCCACGCAGAGGCGGCGTCGTCGGCAGCGGTGCTCGGCGGCTGCTCGTAGTAGCCGTAGCCGTAGCCGTAGCCGTAGCCGTACTCGTCGTCGTCGGTGTCACGGCCCGCCGCCAGCAGTGCCTCGGCGGCGTGTGGCTGCGCGGCCATGTGCGCCACGACTTGCTGCTGGAGGCCGGCCGGCAGCCGCAGCGGCGCCAGGTAGCGGCGCACGGCGGCGGCGTCGTCGTCGTGGTCTTTTTCGGCGTCCTCGCCGGTTGTCGCGGGCGCCTCGAGGTCGTGCTGCGTCGGCGGCGCGTCGTTGTCATCGGCGTCGGCGTCAGCCGCGGCGTCGCTCGACGCCTGCCGCGCCGACAGGTAGCCGCCGATGCCCATGGAGATGCACCCGGCGCTGACCTCGGCTAGGCCGGCATACACGACCGTGTCCGTCTGGCCGAGCGACGACAGCCCGGCCGTCAGCGCAAACGGCACCGTCAGGCCGTCGGCAAAGCCCAGCGTAAAGTCGGCCCAGAAGCGGCGCGCCGTGGGCAGCCAGCGGGCGGCGGGCCGGTAGGCGCTCGCTGGCCTGCCGGGCTTGCTGCGGCGCCGTCGCCGGGGCGTCATGGGGATGCTGTCGTCGCTGGCGCCGTCGCTGCCCGAGGCGCCGCTGTCGGCGTCTGTCAGCAGACGGGCGTACTGCTGGCGCGTGCAGGCCATGGCGGGCGAGCAGAGGAACGAGGACGAGGCAGGCCGGGCGAGGGGGGCCATGATGGGGAGGAGGAGGAGGAGGAAAACGGAAAAAAAGGGAAATGGAAACGAGAAGATGGAAACGAGAAAGCAGCACACTACCGTATTCTACGGAGTACGGATACGTCCTCGAGCCTCCACGACGAGGGAGGCCATGGTCCAAATAGGAATGTGGTTGTAGATCCGGCCGTGATTGGGTCCTGGCAGACCGACAGCCAAAAGAGAAAAGAGCAAGAGACCCTTGCATGTGTACGAATACAAGAGTCTAGAGACGTCAGCGAGGACGTATTTACCCCTGCTAAGAACAGGGCCCAAAACTAATGCGGCCGTTCCCATTGGCGCTTTGCAAGACAGGCAGTACTTTGCCAATGCAGCCGCGCAACACGCCCACGTGGGCGGGTCTCGGGGTAAATAAGTGTGGCTGTCCGTTGCTAGTGGCGAACCTTGACTTTCTTTTGTTCTTTTCGGCCGGTCAGGAACGGCGGCAAATCAAGCCATGGAGGGAGTGGTAGGTGTGAGGCAATGCCTTGTCGTTTTGCGTACGCAGTCCACGTATATGCATAACAAAACGGACAATTTCTCTTCTTTCATACGAGTAATATATTGCACGATACAAGGCGTAACTGTGGTACTCCAGAACAACGATAAACAATGTACATATACGAGTCCAGATAAAGGTAAGGGAAACAAAAATAGAACAACGCCCAGCCGTCTCAGCCTCGTTCCACTCGCAGAGAAAGAAACAGTTGCCGTCTTTGGGCGTACCGGCAGTCCATCAACGCCTGCAGTGCGTCGTGCTCGTTGGGAAAAGGCCGTCCACAAAGATCTGTCCACAAAGATCTGCCCACAGACCGTGCTACTCCCAGTAGTACGACAAAATGTCCAGCCCGTTGAACTCGTCCGTGTACGCCTGGCCCTGCTCGTCGCCCGCCGCGCCGGCGCACACAATCAGCGGCAGAAAGTGCTCGGCGCCGCCGCGCGGGTGCGTGACGTAGGCGGCAGGGAACGAGCGCCACGCCCGGAAGGCGGCCTCGCGCGCCGTCGCGTTCTTCTGCGTGGCGGCCGCCGTGACGGCGTCGTTCCACGCCGCCAGCTGCGCGCGCGCCGTGGGGTCGCGCGTGACGCCCGCAAACATGAGCCGCAGGTTGTGGAAGCTGGCAAAGCCGGAGCCGACAATCGCCACGCCCTCGTCGCGCAGCGGCGCCAGCGCCCGGCCCATGGCAAAGTGCGCCGCCGGGTCCTCGCTGGCCAGCACGCTGACCTGCACAATGGGAATGTCGGCCGCCGGCCGCACCAGCAGCATCGGCACAAACACGCCGTGGTCCCAGCCGCGCTCCTCGTCCAGCGCCGGCCGCAGCCCGGCGCCCCGCAGCAGCTCCGCCACCCGCCGCGCCACCTCGGGCGACCCCGGCGCGTCGTACCGCAGCTTGTACGCCTCCGCCGGGAACCCGCCGTAGTCGTACAGCAGCGACGGCTTCGCCCCCGCCGAGATCGTCGGCACCCGCTCGCTCCAGTGCGCCGTCACCAGCACAATCGCCTTGGGCCGCCGCTCCGCGCTGTCCAGCCCCAGGATCGCCGGCACCCGCGTCGTCAGGCTGCGCACCAGCTCCGCGTGGCCCGGGTCGCCCAGCACCGGCATCGGCCCGCCGCCGTGCGACAGCGCGATCACGGCCGCGCGCGCCATGCCCGGAGTCGTTGTCGCTGTCGTTGTGGCTGTCGCAGCCGTCGAGAAGAGGGACGCAGAGGAGCGTGTTCGGAACGCGAGAAAGGCGCCGCCGGCAGCCGTCAGAAACAAGGCAGGCACGCGCAGCGAGATCTGCATCGGCGGCGCGGCCAGCAGAAGCAGGGCGAGGCAGCGGCGGCGAGAGCGATGCGCGGGCGAGGAGAGGGGGAGAGGGGGAGGGAGAGGGGGCGAGGTCGAGAAGAGAAGCCGAAAGAGAAGCCGAAAGCGAAGCGGTGATGTCGAGAAGTGGAGATGCACGATTGCAGCCTCTCGTCGGCGGAAGGAGCGAAGGGCTGTCGTTTTTAAATACGGCAAGAGCGGCCCGGCGAGCTCCACGACCAAGCTCTGCTGTCTCGCGGCGGATATATGCGTTTGCCGATGCTTCGGGTGCGTCGCAAAAAGCACCTCTGACGTACGACATCCGATGGCTGCGTCTAGCCGGCTTTGGGCAGTCTCCACCGGACTGCCTGTGGGAATCAAACAGCGACGACTGATCTGACTAACTCCTACTCGTACGGTGGGAATTTTTTTCAATCGATTTTTTTTTCTTTTTCTTCTTCTTTTTTCAATCAGCCCATTCTTACAATTATTCGAGTGCTGTGCTCCGGTAAGACCTGGAGACTGCACTCGTTCGGTAACAGCTCTGGGCTGCTGACGAATTGGGGCCTGTTTGTTGGTAAGGCCTAACTAAGGCGCCCGGCCGAAACGGCGGACGAATGACGGAATGCAGCATTTGTCACTGTTGTAGGATTGGTGTCGATGGATATCAACACGGAAGACGAAGACGGGAGACAAGTGAAATAAAGCATCCGTGTTCAAAGGAATGAGCCCACGTCGACTCAACACCAGAAATAAACATCCCAAGTCCAACGCCCACAAATGATCACGGCTAGCATCTTCTCTGCGGGCGGTCTATCAAGTTGAGCAAATCGAGCAAGACCACGTTATTACCCCAGAAGACCGAAGAATCGATCTGCAGCATCGCTGACAGCAAGCTGTCATTTGGCTCACAAGGACGGCGGTTAACGGCTGGCATAATATCCTTGTCTCGATTTCCCACAGCTGGCTCTCAAGGCACTCTATCGCGTGAGTGCAGGCAAGTATCTTCCGAGGCAGTGCCTTGTTTGAAGAAAAACAGCAAAATAACGAGGATGAATCAACGGCAAGCCAGGCCAGATGTAGCTCAACAATCTTGGTCATCGCCAACGTCGCCGTATTACCCTCGCAGCATGAGTTGAGCTGAACCCGGGTAAAGAAAGCAGATGTATCTAGCCGTGGTTTCTTATTTCTATCGATGCCCACAGACAGCCTCAGTGACAAAGACAAACATCACGCAGACCACACGCTGGCCTCGGGGTCGCCCGAACAGAGACCAAACGACGCAGAGGCTGCCGAGATGCCAGCGTGCCGGCCCAGGGCCGCCGCCACGTCGTACTGGGTCTGGTTCCAGTACAGCTGCGTAATGTTCGTGTAGCCGGGGACCGGCACCCACTGGAAGCCCTGAATGTGGACAGGCGTGGCGGCCGTCGACGACGACGAGAACACCGCCGTCAGGTTGTACCACAGGAGAAACCCATACGCCTCGTAGAAGCCCCATGCCGTCTCGCCGGCACCGAGCGTCGCGTTGCTGTCCTTGAAGCCCACCGGGGCAAAGGCGCCCGTCGTCACGTTCATATACAGGCGCTGGCTCAACGACGCGTACGCGTGCGCGCCGATGAAGCGCGCTGGCCGGATGGGGTACAGCGGACCATTGGCCTGGCTGGTCACGGACACTGGGCTTGTCAGATCTGCACACCAGACCTCGGATGGGGAAAACACGTCTGGGGAACACGGACTGTACAGCGGAAAGACGGTTCGGGCGGGGAGGCCGTCCAGGTTGGTCGACGTCGAGCCGTCGGCAGTCACGTTGCGGTAGATGTATCCTGTACAGTCAGCATGCTGCGTGTTCTCTCTCTCTCTCTCTCTCCGGTCGAGTCTCTGGCAACGCTCACCATCGGCATACATGTTGCTCGTGCAGATCATGACGGAGCTGGTGCTGGTGTCCGAGGACGAGCCTCCCCGGACGAGGCCGGCGAGGAAGAGCAGTGCCGCCAAAGAGACGGAGGAAAACGAAAACTGGGAGAACAACATTGTGCCGGTTACCACGTCAAGTGCATGAGACGAAAAAACGACCGGCCGTCTTGTCCCGTATTTAAACGGCTGCTAGCACGGCTCAAGGAATGCAGGTCGGCGGCTGCCAAATGAGGGTGGGCATCCGCGGGACCGAGAAGAGACATTTGTATGGAGACTCATCAAACAGCAAGTCACGCTCTTGTCCACTGGTGCTTGTCGACGATCCGCAACATTGCAGTGCTTCTCTTGCTGGTCTGCTCCGTCAGGCCATTGATTCCCAGATGCCTCGCCAGGCCAGGCTGCCGTGGTCCTGTACGTCGCAGATCGGCCCGTTCACCAGGGGACTCTGGGATTCAAACAAAATCTTGCCTCGCTGAAATGACAAGAAGTATACAAATTCAATGTAGGTACAGTTGTTACATACGAGTAGTAAATACCAAGATATCGTTGACGCGAACTCGGCATCAGTTTCAGATAGTCCGGTGATGTTTGGCCATCTGGGTACCAGAAAGACAACCTAAATTTGAGGAGGAGGCTTTTGTAAAATTAACAGACTAGGTTGAGTTGGAGGTGAATCGACAAAGACTACGTCCCTGCATCGAGTCGCTTGAGTAGCAATTGGAAGATATCTCAAGTTTGGTCTTTTCAACGCAAAAATTTGTCGATTCCATCGTCTGCCATTAGGTAAAAATAAACTTGGTTCGGAAAGACTGTAATAAAAAAAGAGAAAATAGTAAAAAGGACATAATAGTTGCTGTAAAGGACAAGAAGTGCGCATAATATGTGCGGCAAAAAAAAGAAAAATAATAAACACGTATGCTCCGATACGGGGAATCGAACCCCGAGCTCGACGGTGAGAGCGTCGGATGTTAACCATTACACCATATCGGATGGTCCAGATGTTATGGAAAATTTAGGCTAAATGTATTTATGAGGAGTAGATTACTACGCTGTATTTAGGGCTGAGCTAGCGTTGCACTAAGCTAATAATAACTACGAGTAATGTACACAGCCCCTGTCAGACGTGACATGTAGTTTGTCAAATCAGACTACCGCTCGATTCTTGTTCACAATCTATTTAGGATCGACATCCAAGTCGTCTTTTTACACTTTTTACAGTTTATCAGTTCATGCATTTTTTTTTAAAAAAAAATTTAAAAAAGTTTTTTTTTCTTTTCTATTGAGTATGTTCAGAGCCTCCAAATAAAGCAGCGACGTTATCAATATCGTAGACCAGTCCGCTTTCCCGCGCCGCAATTAGCGCCCTTGCGGGGCGGAGCGTGTCGTTTGGCAGCTGCGCGACCCCGCCACAATGGAGTCCACGACATTGTACAAGTGTATTAAGATGGTGAAATCACAAGGCATCGCAAACTGAGTGCAGGCGAGCCGGGCACGGCTGCTGTTTCTGCTGTCGCTTTTTCAATAAAACTCACATCTAAAAAGAGGCTCTTTGGGCACGCTGACCGTTGGGATGCTGGCCCAAAGGCGACGGGCATGCCCAACGACAATATCCAACGACAATAAAGAAGGCTCACACCTTTGCTCGGTACGACCCCACCTCGTCACCGAGTGCCTCGACGAGTCGTAAATGGTTGGCAAGACCTTCGATGCATCGCCTGACTCGTGCAATGGTCATGCCGACGCTACATGAGTGCGGATGGGTTTTTTTATATCTAGGCGACTTGACAGCTGGCCTACGACGCATTTATACAACTCGTAGCTTCAGGCTTGATCGGCTTGCAGACCTGGCGCCTGAAACATTTTGGCTGGCGCCTTATTCCGCACTCTCTTTGGCCGTCGCCTAACAGCCCCCCTCCCTGGTCACCCACGCTGCAGGCGACGGAGGCCTGTTACCGTACTCGGAATGAGGCTCAAGTTTTGCAGCAAGCGATTGGCCAGTGGCTGCGCCTGACTTTAATTTAGGATTAGCGTTATCACGTGCTGTCCCGTTTTTCTACGCCTAAATGGCTAGGATGCCTGAGCTAGTCCGTAGTATACTAGCGTATTCCGCCATAGGCCCACCTATCTCCACCCTCCCCATTCGTGCACTGCCCTCGAAGAGCACTTCTGATGAGCGCTGTTATTACATAGCACGAGTACAAGAACAACGGCGGGCGCAAGGCAGAATAAGAGTTTGCCTTTCATCGCCATTGCCCGAATCGCGCTCTTTCGATTGTGTCTTTTTCGCCTCACAGTCGGGGCGGTTCCTTTGCACTGTCGGCGTTGTTGGTTGCTCCTGCCATTGTGCAGCGTGTCCGCAGCGCTCCTTCCTTTGCTGGCTCTCGCCATCCTCGCCGCTGCCCATTTCTTTCCCGACCACGCTTTGGCTTGCTTCCCTCTCTTCCATTGTATCCTTTTTGCCTCAGTCAAGCGTTTCGCCTCCCAGCCGCCTTCGTCTCCTGTTCGCTTTCCTCCGCCACGTTCGTACGTTCGTCTCGTTTCCTTTGTGCGTCGCCCTTCCGTCCACTCCATCCCGGCGTCTGCTTTCCGCCCGGGCGGGAGCGGCTTGACTGCGTCGCCAGCGGCCGGCAGCCATGTTCAACAACCATGGCATGGGCAATCCCTCCATGCTCCCTCCCTTCTTTGGCCAGCGCGTGGCTCCCAGGGCCGACCCCCAGTCGGGGCCGCTCTTTGGCCCCGGCATGTACTCCGCAGCGGCCCCGGGTGCGCCGGGGCACCCGCCGTACGGAGGCCCGCAGATGGATGGCAACAGAAACCCGTTCCCGGACACGCCGGCGGCTGGCGGCCCGGACTACGCAACAAGGTCTGCCACACAGGGCGCGGCGGTCTTTTCCGGACTCGGGGACATGCTCCTGCATTACTATCTCGGAGGCACGCAGGTAGGCTACCCGCAAGGCTACCAGCCAGTCTATCCGCAAGGCCATCCGCAAGGCCATCCGCAAGACCATCCGCAAGGCCATCCACAAGGCTATCAAGGCAATCCACAAGGCCGTTTCGGCGACTTTCCAGCAGGGCCAGGCCTCCAGCAGACCCCCTACTCGGCCCATCTTCCCGTGCCACAGGGCTACGTTGGATATGGTCAGCAAGGCTATGCCATGCCTCCCAGCCACGGCCAGGGACATGGTGCGTTTGGCGGGCCGCCACAGGGCCCTCGGATGGCGCCGGCTACAATGACTATGGGCGGCTATGCTCCCCCAAACGGCTCTTTCTTTCACCGTCAGCAGCCCCCCGTGGGCGTCGGCTTCTTCCCCGCCGCCGCGACCAGCCAGCGAGGCCACACCCCCCTGACAGCCTCGTCGCCTCGATCGGCAGCCGACATGGCCAGCCAGCTCTCCCACTACTCACACACCTCGCAACAGTCAGCAGCCAACGCCGCACCGCCCGCGGCCCCTGTCACCTTTGCGACACAGCCCTTTGCGGCCGTCCCCGACGCGAGGCGTTCCCTGACGCCATTAGGCCAGCTGGACAGGACGGTTCCATCCAGCAACACTGGCTATCCGCCGGCGGCACCGCAGCCCTGGCCCCCAGCAAGCCAAGACAGGAGGGACGTGCTGCTGGGGGTCGGTGAGCAGAACATGCTGCAGAACATGTCGCCAGGCCGGCGGCGGTCCTCCGCGCAGGCTCCCTCCTCGGCCATATCCGAAATCGAGCTGCCCCCGGTCGAGGTGTCGGAGACAGACATCAATAGGCTTGTCCGCGTCAACAGCCAGTTCGCGCCCTTGCGCGATTTTTCTCAACTCGATACGGAACAGGAACAAGAACAAGAACAAGAACAGCCCCCGCGGCGCAGCCAGCAACAGGTACAGGACCCTTTCAGCTACACTCCGCGAGCGCCGCCGCAGAGCGCGGTGACGGCCACGTCCGACAACAGCAGCTTTGGCTGTGCATCGTCGTCGCCCCTGTCCTCTGTGTCGGCCAACCAGGGCACGGCCGTCGCCGTCAAGCCTACATCGGCGCCGGCCTCGAGCGCCGGCGACCTTGCTGCCATGCCGAGAAAGGCCGCCGGTGTGCCCGGCGCCATGATGCTCCAGTTTGGCATTGCAGACAACAGCCCCAGCGCCAACGCCGACACGGCCAAACGGCGCTATTCCGAAGGCAACCTTGAAGGCAACCAATTCGAAGGCAACCTATTCGAAGGCAACGAAGGCGGCCCGGCCGCGGCAAAGAAGCTGCGGGCCGACAAAGCCAACGGGAAACGGTGCGGCCCTTGTGCCATCAACCGCAAAGGGGTGCGTCTCTTGGTCTCTTGGTGGCCTCCCCCGTTTCTCTGATCTTTGTTCCTTGCTTCTGACACTTTCTCTTCTCCAGTGCGACAACGGCAGCCCGTGCAAACGGTGCAAGGACAACCCCTCGTCCTTTCCGCTCTGCACGAGCCCGCATTTCACAGACCACAACATCTTTATGGAATGTACGTATATCCAACACCCGATATCCCTCTCTTCACTCGCTGAGACAAGCGCCGAACCAGGTCTGAGCGATGAGCTCCGCGCGCGTGCGGACCAGATCCTGGCGAACCGCGGGTTCACGACCTCGCGCTCCCCCAACATGGGCGTGGCGTTTGCGATTTTGTCGGAGCACAAGTTTGGCAGAAAGAACTTTTACCACGTGTCGTCCATGGTCGACTCGCTGCGCAGCGAGGCCATCTTCACGCCGTTCTACGAGTCAAGCATCATGCTGCAGGCGGGCGCCTTTCTCACCGCGTGCCAGACGCAAGACCCGCGCTACGCAGACTTTCGTCCGGAGCCCGAGGACGAGCTGCGCCTGATGCGGGCCGTGACGGCGGCCCGGGCGCTCGAGTTTGTCAAGGCGATGATGAACAAGAACCGCATGCCCGACGAGATGCCCAAACTCAGCCAGCGTGCGGTCAACCTGGTGATCGGCCTGGCCACGCTCCTGGAGCAGACGCTTGCGTACGAGACGACGCTGCACAAAGGCATGGCGCCCCTGACGGACGCGCTGAAACAGAAGCACCGGGAGCTCAGCTACCACCTGGCCTACCGCCTCCGCTACATGTCCGAGTATGCCTTTCCGGAACAAAACGGCCTGTCGAAGCTGGTGCGCGTGTCGCAAAAGGACGTCGAGCTGGACGACACCTTTTGGGACAGTCTCCATAAGCTGGTGTCGCCGCCCACCGCAGCCGCCGGTGCCGATGCCGCTGCCGCGACTGCTGCGGCTACCGCGGCAAATACAGGCTCCAGCGCCGCCCGGCCCGCCTCGGCCAATACGGGCGTTGTCTTTTTGCTACGGCCCACGGCCGCGAGGCCTGCGCCGCCCAAGAAGCAGGCACAGAAGCAGGTCGCCGGCCGTCTCGGCACGCAGGCAAAATCCGCAAAAGCCAAAGAGACAAAGCCGCGGGAGCGGAAACCATATGACAAATTTGTCGATCCGCGGGACAATCTGGACGCCAAGTTCATCTACGAAGTGCGTGTCCCGCTGCATCACGACAACTTTGAAGACGAGCTCTCCCGTCGGCTCGAGGACGTACAAATTAGTGGCGGCGCCACCGCTCCTGTTGACAATGTCGACGATGCCGATGCCGACGACGACAATAACAATGTCAATGTCAATGTCGATAACAATGGTGTCGATGACAACGGAGGCATTGGCATCGACGGCGGAAACAACGAGCAACTCGTGTTTATGACGGAAGTGATTGGCACAAACAGCCGCTGGGGCTGCGACGCCAGCAGTCCCAGCTACATTCTCAGCGACATGAATCTCGGCGAAGGGCTCGGCCAAGGCAACAGCACCACGGGCGGCCACATGGACGCCGACCCAGCACCTGCCGGCGAGCCCGGCGAGCCCGGCGAGCCCGGTGAGCCCGTCGGCGGCGGCGATACGAGTGCCGCCCTCGGCGACTGGGGCCTCGGCCGCGTCGACAGCATGGCGGCCGACGCTGCGCTGCGCGACAGCCTCCGCCAGGCCCAGGCGGCCGACAATGCAAACCCCAGCTTCGCCTACGGCGGCACAGACGCGGCGCCAAGCTCTGCGGCCGATGCGTTCAGCCCCAGCCCTAGTCCCAGCCCCCGCGCGGCCCAGACGTTCCGCAGCAGCTTCAGCCTGTCCCGGCCGCCCACGGCTGCGGCGACGGGGACGGCGTCATCGGCTGCCAGCGACACCCAGTCGGTCAGCAGCGCGGGCGGAGGAGGCTGTCCGTCGCCTTTGCGGAGGCACACCATCCAACGCCTCCACCTGACAAGGTCGTTTACGAAATTCCTCCACCGCAACCCCTGACAGCCTCACCCTCCTTTTCGCGTTTGATTTGAGCCTCTATTTTTTGATTGTTTACGCTTTATGCAGTCCCAACGCAGCCATGTCTGGATGATTTTGACGTTTACTTTCTTTCACGTTACTTTCTTTCACGTTACTTTCTTTCTTTCACGTTGATTTCTTCCACGTTACTTTCTTTCACGTTACTTTCTTTCACGTCACTTTCTTTCACGTCACTTTCTTTCACGTCACTTTCTTTCACGTTACTTTGTGGTTCTTTTTTACACTCTGGCGTTATCTTTCTTATTTTTACGAGTACAGGACTCATGGCATTGCAGAGGTAGCACTGTCATCGTGCTGCCGTTTTTGTTGATTTGCTACATTTATACAGGTATCTGGGTCGGACAGTTGAATTTGGGCTAGGATATGGGTTGTCCGGCGTCCCGTACTTTGATGCAGATTTTTGAATATACAAGGACACGATTTATTATTTGCAAACGGCTGGAGCCCAAGGGGGCCCTGTCCTGGACAAGGCCATGATCGAAAGCCAAACGCCAAACGCCGTTGACCTACAACGAGGAAAAGAAGAGCCAGAAGCAAAAGAACCACGCCACGCCACACGCCCGTGAGAGCCGCCTACAGGATGGGGTCAAAGACATTGATCAGGGCGGGCGCGGCCAGGGTGGCGCCGACGACGGCATCGGGGCTGGAGAAGTTGGCGGCGGTGGTCAGGGCGGCAATGGTCAGGCCGTCCATGACAAAGTCGGTAAAGGGGAAGTCGGCCTGGAAGGTGATGACGTCGGCGGCCCAGGAGACGTTGGCGACGGGCAGGCTGAGGGGCAGGTCCTGGCCGGTGAAGTAGGTGACAAAGAGGTGGTCCTGGGCGTACGCGGCGTTGCCGTAGTAGGGCGCGGCGGCGGCGACGCCGGCCAGGTCGGCGGAGAAGGTGAGGCGCTGGTCCTGGGGGGCGACGTCGCCGCCGCCGACGACGGTGATGGTGGGGAAGAGGGGGATGGGGATGGTGGCGGCCACGTCAAAGGGGCAGGCGACGACAAAGTCCTGGAGGGCGGAAAAGGCAAAGGGCGCCACGGACGTGGTCAGAAAGGGCTTCTCGGCCGGCTTGGCGTTGAGCAGGCCGCGGAAGAAGCCGTTCTGGCCGCCCTCCTGGCCAATGACCGAGGCCACGGCGCGCACGGGGCCGTGGTCGCCGTTGGTGGACAGGCCCTGGGCGGCGTCCTGCAGCGTGCCGAGGACGACGGCGGTAAAGGTCTCGGCGAGGCGCAGCGCGCCGACGAGGTCCGTGGTCGGGAACGTGTACGTGCACGGGGCCGGGACGACGCCGCCAAAGTGGCCGACGACGCCGGCGGCGTTGATGGCGTGGAGCTCCTCTTGCTGGGGGGGTCAGTGGGGGGGAGGGGGGAGAGCAGGGAGGAGGAGAGGGGAGGGACGTACGGCCAGGATGGTGCCGAGGACGCTGAGGACGGCCTTTTTCTCGGCGGCAAAGGGGATCTGGAAGCCCGAGACGTCGTTGGTGATGTTGTGGATGAGCGAGTTGAAAAAGGCCACCTCAAAGTTCTCGTTGAAGGCGATGAGCTGGAAGATGGGGATGCTGCTGGCGTTGAGGGCCGGCGGCGGGGGGGCGTTGGAGAGCGTGCCGTCGGCGGCCTTGTTGATGTCGGCGAGCTGGGCGGCGCTGGGGCTGGGGAAGCCGTCGGGCAGCTGGGCCGGGGCGGCGAGGACGGCTGCGGCGAGGACGGCCGCGGCGGCGAGGTGGCCGAGCATCGTGGGGGGGGGGGGGGGGGGGGGGGGGGGGGGGGGGGGGGGGGGGCGGCGGGGGCGCGGGGGGGGGGGGGGAAACAC
>JADHKR010000038.1:268479-282785 GCA_019925305.1 Sporothrix cf. nigrograna
CCGCGGCGGCGCGGCCGCCGGCGGCGCGGCCGGCCGCGGCGGCGCGCGGCCCGCGCCTCGGGGGGGGGGGGTGGAAGTGGTTGGAAAGTAGGGAACGACGGGACGTTGAGATAAACGATGTCGAGATGGGATGAGGATCGAGGAGGTTATAAAAGAAAGAAGCAAGACCGGACAGAGGGGGGGTTATGGCAGGGTAGGCAGGTCTGGACAACAGAGGAGGTTTATTAAGAGAACAGGCAGACCGGACGACAGAGGAGGTTATAAGAGAACAGTCGAGGCTGGACAACAGATCGAGGGGGTTAGAGAACCACCAGCAGACCACTGGCCACGCCTGGATGAGGCAGGTGCTCTGCCACTGTTCCCCGTCCGCCGTCTGTCGTTGGTGAGCCCGGAACCGCCTCACCCATCAGCTAAGCGCGTGCGAGCGGCAGGCTGACACCCGTTCTTAAAAAAGAGTCTGGGATCTCACTTGCAGGCTGAGGCGCTCGCAAGAAAGGAACAGACCGGTGTGGCTTGGCTCTGCCACGTGTGGTCTGTATTCGTTTCCTAAAAAAGACGGCTTACAGACGTCTGGTATTAAGGGGCTGAGCTGTACGAGAAGAGAAGAAGAGAAGAAGAGAAGAAGAGAAGAAGAGAAGAAGAGAAGAAGAGAAGAAGAGAAGAAAAGAGAAGAAAAGAAAAGAATAAAAAGAAAAAAAAGAATAAAAAGAATAAAAAGAATAAAAAGAATAAAAAGAATAAAAAGAATAAAAAGAATAAAAAGAATAAAAAGAATAAAAAGAATAAAAAGAATAAAAAGAATAAAAATTCAACGTGCTTCCTCCATTTCTTCCCCCCTGCGTCGATCGAAACAATCTTCAGCACCTGAAAAAAGCTAAACGCGCAGCAGCGGATTGAGGCTGCGACGAGCAAACGAAGGAACAGAAGAAGCGACTGGACAAGCGAGCACCGTCAGCACTGTAAGACCGGCCAGGCGCAACGACCCTGGTCTGGCCAACGTTCCTCGGGATTCTCGCTTCCGGTCTTTCAAGGACAAGAAAGACGAAAGAAGAAAGAAAATGACACGGCGAGCCTTGTCGTGACCGTATTCCTGGGCCGTTTGGCGAGGCCTTTTTTTTGTCTTTCAATGCCTCCCTCTCAACTGCCGCGTCTACAACGAAAAAAGGGCTAGAACAGGCTTAAACAGGCTTGAACAGCTTGGTCAGGCTTGAACAGGTGGTCACTGCTGCGCACAACAGACGCCGTAAGAGCGAGACAATTTACGACGGATGCGTCCACGGCCTGATCCTGCGGACTGTCGCCCTTCTCACTCCACCAACAGACATGCTTCCCGACAGTCGTCAGCCGTCAACTCGTATCCCGTCTATGGCTTGCCTTGATGTCGGGATGATACAAAAAGATCAAGATGGATCGCCAGCAGACGTGGAAAAGGCGGTGAGAGCGCACAGCGGGGGTTTTCTGCCGCTCATCCCACTATCGCAGCGCGATAGACCCCCAAGACGCATCACGGCCTAATTTTTCCACGGCCCAGTCTGTTCCTGGTCAGTCGACAGAGAGGAAACATCTGCTCGAGCGACAGCGACACCCGAACAAGGGACAAGGAACAAAACACACGGCCGGTCTCGACATCCACGACAATCCTCTACGATCCTGCAACTTCCCCCCGACAAACCTCTTAACCTGCAACTTCACTTACCCCCCTCCCCCCCCCATGACTACCGAGGACCGTGTGGCGTCCCTCGCCGGCGGCGTCGCCAACGTCCACGTCAGCGACGGCGGCGCGGGCACGGGGCACAAGGACGGCAAGCCGCACATGGGCCGCGAAAAGGCGGACCGCGCGACGCGCGACCAGGTGCTGGACCGGCGCACCGAGGCCATCATCGAGGGCATGGTGCGCAAGGAGCTCATCTCGGAGCTGCAGGGCGTGATCAGCACGGGCAAGGAGGCCAACGTGTACGCGGCGCCGCTGCACACGCTGGACGCGGCGGGCGCGCGCACGCGCACGCACTACCGCGCGGCCAAGATCTACAAGACGGCGATCCTGGGCTTTGTCGACCGCGAGCGCTACATTGCCGGCGAGCACCGCTTCCGCGGCGGCGGGCCCAAGGGCAACAACCG
Organism: Sporothrix cf. nigrograna; assembly: GCA_019925305.1. NCBI lineage: Eukaryota > Fungi > Ascomycota > Sordariomycetes > Ophiostomatales > Ophiostomataceae > Sporothrix > Sporothrix cf. nigrograna. Next base: position 270,598 of record JADHKR010000038.1, read on the forward strand.
CAAGATGGTCAAGAAGTGGGCCGAGAAGGAGTTCCGCAACCTGCAGCGCCTCAACCGCGCGGGCCTGGCGTGCCCGTACCCCATCCAGCTCAAGGCCAACGTGCTGCTGATGGAGTTTCTGGGCGACGGCGAGGGCCACGCCTACCCGCGCCTGCGCGACGTCGAGCTCGACGGCGAGGGCGACGGCGGCGACGACGACGTCGCCCGCCAGTGGCGCGCGCTCTACATCCAGCTGCTCGGCCTCGTGCGCCGCCTCTACCAGGTCTGCCGGCTCGTGCACGCCGACCTGAGCGAGTACAACATCCTCTACCACGCCGGCGTGCTCTACCTCATTGACGTCTCGCAGAGCGTCGGCCACGACCACCCGCAGACGTTCGACTTTCTGCGCATGGACCTGCACAACATTGGCGCCTTTTTCCGCCGCAAGGGCGTCGACACGCTGCGCGACCGCACCGTCTTTGAGTTTGTCACGGCCGCCCCGGCCGGCGGTGCGGCCCCGCCCGCCGACCCGGCCGAGGACGCCGCGGCGGCCGCCGCCGCCATCGAGGCGCTCTACGCGGCGCGGCCGCGGCCGGCCGACGGCGCCAGCGAGGCCGGCAAGGCCGCCCTGGCCGCGCTCGAGGTCGACAACGAGGTGTTCCGCGCGCAGTACATCCCGCAGTCCCTGCACCACATCTACGACGAGGACATGGTGGCGCGCGGCGACGCGCCCGTCGGCGGCGCCGCCGCCCTGCACGCCAAGGACAGTCTATACGGGAATCTGTTGGCGGGGAGGGAGGGGGGGGACGACGACGACGACGACGACGAGGATGACTCCGACAGCGACTCCTCCTCCTCCGTCTCCAACTCGGACAACTCGGACGACGAGTTTGGCCGGCCGCACAAGCCGCGCGGCAAGCGCTTCGAGGACAAGGACGAGAAGCGCGCGCACAAGCAGCAGGTCAAGGAGGAGAAGCGCGAGAAGCGGCTGGTCAAGATGCCCAAGAAGGAGAAGAAGCGCAAGGTCAACACGACGTCGCGCAAGAAGAAGTAGCCCGTGTGGTGTCAGTATCCAAGAGGGCAGCATTTGGGGCAGCATTTGTGGCGTTGAAAAGTTTTTTTTCCTTTTGGGACTGGATTGGATTGGCTCTTGATTTTATTTTCCCTCCTATTTCCCTCCCTCTTACCCCCCCCTTTTCCCCCTACCTCCTCTTATTTCCTCGGCTCTGGGACTGGCTTGATTCACTCGGATGATGAAGCAACTATAGCTGCTGCTTGGCACTCTGTCGCCAGCCTGTCTGCTTTATGGTTCCGCCGGAGCCTCCTGCAGACTGCGCTGACGGCATCGTGTTCAACGTCTTTGCAGCTCGGACGGCGGCAGCCCTATGTGGCAGCCGTCTCTGACGAACAAAGAGAGCACTGACGATCGGTTTCAAAGCCAGTGCCAGGCCGCCCGTTGCAGAATACCCAAGCATAGAACGACTGTCTGCGGTTTTCTTTTACAGCGTCTCGTGCTCTGCAGCAAAGTGTATACATGTCACGGCAGAGTATGTGAAGCAGTTGTATTCAGTGATTTGTATGAAAATAAGAGAACAAAACGAAAGGGAAAAAAGGAAAAAAAGGAAAAAAAGGGAAAAAAAGGGAAACAAAAAAACTCACACTCCTCAGTCCGAAATCTCGACGCCGTGCTCTGCCACCTCGCAAAAAACGCACGGGTCCATGTGGATGCACGGAAGAGGCTCCAGGTCGGGGCGGTAGTCGAGGTCCGTCACCACACAGACGGAGCCGCGGTCCCGGGCATCCGCGCACCAGAGGTGGACCATGGCCGCTTCAAAGTGCGGCAGCCAGTCCCACTGGCAGTGGATGGAAAAGTAGTGCAAGTAGAGATATTCACACATTGCGCTCTCTTCTTCTCGTGGTGGATAGTCTGCAGTGTGGCGAGACGAGAAAGAAAAGAGCAGGGCCGCTCGCTCTTATATGCATGGACAGGCGTATGGACGAGCGTCTGGCTGTTCACGTTCATTTCGTGTATGGCTTGTATGTTTTGATTTTGTTGTATTGGTTTTGCTGTTCACGAGAAGAGAAACAGACTGGCTGTTCACGAGAAAACAAACTGGCTGTTCACGAGAAGAGAAAACAGACCGGCTGTTCGCCTGCATGCCGTCTGCCTCTGGACGTCCTGTCTCTGAGAATTGCGGCTCACGGCAAGTTGAAGTGACAGCAGGTCAGCACGATATGCAAGACGGGATAGGCAATATAATGCACAGAAATTGGCCCAAGAAAATATATCGAATTCAGAAAAACACGTCTAAACTCACCGTTGCTCACGCGGAAACATCCAGATCGGAAACGTCGCCGTCCTCGACAGCATCACCGGCGGCACCGGCGGCACCCGTCCGAGCTGGGCCCGGCTTGCCCCACGACTGCTTCCGCTGCTCCAGCTCCTCGCGCAGGCCACGGAGACGCTCGCTCAGCTTGACGTCCGACGACGACGACGACGACGACGACGACGGCGGCGGCGAGGACGACGACGACAGGCGGCCGGGCGAGACGCTGTAGAGGGGCGCCAGAGCGTCCAGTGGCAGGGGCTGGCCGTCCCAGGCCTCGGCGTCTGCCTCGGCGTCTGCCTCGCCGTCTGCCTCGCCGTCCGTCTTTTGCAGGATGCCGTCCAGCGTGCAGACGGCGTCGCGGAAGCCGACGCGCACCGCCGCGGCCTTGGCCCGCAGCCGCGCCGTGAGCGCGCTGCGGAGACACGCCGGGCACGCGCGGCCGACGCGGACGGGCAGGAGGAACGGGACGGCTGCCGCGCAGACCGGCTGCGCGACCGTGTAGCTGCGCTCCGTGGCGTGGCTACAGGCGAAAATGTACTGCCGCGTCCAGCAGCTGCGCGTGGTGGCCATGGCGAGGCACGGCGATGGGTGAGGGAGGCGGGTGGACAGACCGGTCGTGACAGCACGGCCGAAAAAAAATTCAATCTCAAGCGCCGAGCAGCTGTGTCGTCGTTTGCAGATATGACGGCTGGCCGTTTGCAGTCGACGGCTGGCTGCAGCGCGGCTATATATCCTCGTGGCCTGCTTGTTCATGGTGTTTTGTGAACAGACAATCGTGCAGTCGTGTTGTCGTTTGTCTTCTTTGTCTTCTTTGTCTTGTCGTCTTTGTCTTTGTCGTCTTGCTGCTTCCACCCCTGCTTGTTCATGCAACTCCTTTGTCTTCCTTTGTCTTCAGTCCGTCCCGTCACCGTCCAGGACCTTGGACGCCAGGATCTCGTCAAAGTCGCGCGCCCAGGCCAGCCTCGGCGCGTCGCCTTCGTCGTCGGACCGCGGCCGCCGAAACGGGCCGGCCTCCGACACGTGCGGCACGGCGTAGCCGAGCCGGACCAGCGCCTGGATCAGCTTGCTCGTGGCCGGCCCGTCTCCGCCGGCCATGGCGATGCCGCCGCCGCCGTGCCGCGCCCGGCCCGCATACACGAGACACGCCAGGTCCGTGGTCGAGTCGCCCGCGTAGACGACCGCCGCGTCCGGCGCGTCCGGCGCGTCCTCGGCCATGGCTGCCTGCAGCGCCTCGACCTTGTCCGAGCACGAGGAAAACGGGGCGTTGCCGTCGCCGTCGCCGTCGTCGTCGTCGTCGTCCGGCACGTCCCGTCTCTTGAAATTGGGGACAATGGCCCCCGCGTCCGTCACCCGGTTGGCAAAGACGCGGATCCCCCCGGCGCCGCCGGCCGCCTCGAGCACGCCCCGGATCCACGCGTCCGACCAGTTGACCGACACCACCGCGACGGGCCACTGCCGCCGCGTGCGCACCGCGTCGAGGAACGCGCCAAAGCCGCGCCGGATGCGCACCGCGTCCGCGTGCGCGTCCCCGCCCTCGTCCTTGTCTGCCGCCGCCGCCTGCCGGCCCGCCGCAAAGAGGTGGTCCGGCCCCATGCCGGCAAACAGCCCCGCGTCGCGCAGCCGGCCGATGGAGCGGCAGTCGATGCCGCGCAGGCTCTGCAGAAACGCGAGCTCGTCATCCAAACCGGTGCGCGCGTGCTCCGCCGGCGCATAGCCCGCCGTGTGCGCGCGGTGCTCGGCCAGGTAGTCGTCCACAATGGCCTTCCAGCGCGCGCCCCACGAGGCCGCGGGCGCGCACCGCGGGCGCGTCTGGCGGCCCTCTTGAAAGGCCACGGCCGCGGCCGCCAGCCGGCCGACCGTGTCCCGGGCCGTGATCGTGCCGTCAAAGTCGAGCACAATGTGCATGCTGGCGTTGCGGCGGCTTCCGCGGCGTGTCTGTGTGTGTGTCTGTGTGGCGCTCCTTCCGCACAGGGTCGTCTGTGACGGCTGCTTCCTGCTTCGGAAAAGGCGCAGCGGCATGGATGGGCAGGAGCAAAAGACGAGGAAAGAGCGACGTCGCGTTAGGCTGGAAGCGGCTTAACGACTCCGCATCCGGGCCCAATTATGTCATGGAAGCCAACGCACGCTCTTCTCGATTCCTGCAGCGCATTTGCGTTTACATTTTTGTTTTTCTGAATACCGGGTCAAGCCTCGGCCACCCCATCAAAATGCAGGACAGCAGCGGTCTGATGGCAGCCGCTGCACTTGTTTATCGTACATGCCCAAAACCAAGAGAAGAATGAAAATGGCATTGACAAAAGGGCAGCAGCCCGGCAAAACGCCCCAACGCCAAAACCAATGCCCAGCCGGTAAATGTGTCGAGAGCGCGCCGTCAGGCGGCCGGGATCACGTCCTCGAGCTTAATGTCCTCGTCCTCGCCGTCGGTGTCGGTGTCGGCCGACTCGGCCACAAACTCGGACGCCTTGACCTCGGCCGTGGCCGAGCCGTCCTTGCGGTTCTCGGGCTTGAGCTCCCAGTTGTTGGCAAAGCGGCCGCTGCGGTGCAGGTCGGCGACCTTTTCGAGCGTGTTGCGCAGGTAGATCTCGGGCTGCGCAATCTCGGCGCGCAGCGCGCGCATCGACCAGAAGCGGAAGCGCGCAAAGCAGTTGAAGATGAGGTCGAGCAGGTCGTTCTCGGGCATGCGCGCCGTCTTGGTGTCGACCTTGCGCGCCTTGGGCGGCGCCTGCGCCGTCTTGATAAAGTCCGTGGCGTAGCTCTGGCTGGCGATGCCGCCGCTGCCGATGATGCGGAACTCGGGCTTGGACGCGTCGCCGAACCGGACCTGCGCCTTGGGGATCATGGCCGCGCGCGCCCGCTCGTTGAGGATCGTGTCCGACTCGGCGTTGCGCACCGGCGCGCAGTTGAGCTCGTGCCGCACGCGGCCCGTCACCGTCGTCTTCTTGGGGATCGCCTTGCGGAAGTACTCTTGCCGCGGCCGGTTGTTGCGGAAGTGGAAGCGGTTGCCGCCGCCGCGGTCGTTGTTGTTGTTGTTGTTGTTGTTGTTGTTCTTCTGCCGCAGCAGGTGCGCCGGGATGCCCGCCGCCGCCGCCTGCGCCCGCTCCTTGTTCTTGGCCTTGAACCCCGGCAGGTCCTGCTCGCTGAAAATGTACGTGTTCTTGATCTGCGTGTTCTGCGCGCTCGTCGGCGCCGCGCGCTTCCCGGCGCCGCCGCCGCCGCCCGCGCCCGCCGGCACCGTGTCCACCATCGGCAGCTCCAGCTCGTACTCCTTGGGGATGCTCTGGTGGCTGCCCAGGTCGCTGCGCAGCAGCATGCGCATGCGGTACTTGGCCTCGCCCGTCTTGGTCGTCTCCGTCCACTGCCGCAGCGTCGCCACCTGGATCTCGGCGTCGTCGTCCAGCTTGTCCCACGCCTCCCACACGTACGGCGGCACCCGCACCAGGTACATGTTGCCAAACGGGTTGCCGGGCAGGCTCGCGTCAAAGAACTCGAGGTCGCCCGCGTCCTCGTACAGGTCGTCGTCGCCGTCCGCCGCCGGGATGCTGGCCAGGCCCGGCTCGTCCGCGTCGACGTCCATCTTGATCGGCAGGGACGCCTCCTGCTTCACGGCCGGGTTGTCGGCCATGGCGGTGGCAACAAGAAAGAAGAACCAGAGGAGGGCGAGGAGGGCGAGGAGGAGAGGAGTGTCGGGCGGTGCTGTGTCGGGACGATGCGAGCGTCCGAGGGAAGCCGGGTCGGAGAAGGAGGGCGAGAGGTCTGTATGGTCCGTCAAGCAGCCACGGCGTTGTGGAAGGCGTTGTGGAAGGCGTTGTGGGAAGACGTGGGAAAGGCTGTTGAGAGACGCGCCGCATCGACAAAGCATCGACAGAGGCACCTGTTGCCAGAATATTATGTAAGCTTTCCGCTTTCGACTAGCATATAGAGTCACGTGACTGGAGCTCGAAACCGAAACAGGCGCTGATTGGCCGGCAAATTTGCCACTTGACGTGCATTTCAGCACATTCTCGTGTTTGCATCTTCTTCATCTCGAGCAATCAACTTTTCCAGACAACCGCGTCTGACTCGTCCATCCCTTCGTTCCCGTCCGCTCTTCCGACAATGACTTCGGAAAACCAGGAACTGCTGGCACGCATCAGCCAGCTGGCTGGTGAGCAACCGTCATTGTCACTTTTGTTTTGCTTCATCTTGTCATCGCGTCTAACACGGCAGGCCACATCAACCGCCACAAGAACCAGCAGGCCGGCATCGCCTCTGTTCCGTCGTCCGCGCACCACGCCGACTACCACGGCGCAGCCTCGCCGACGCCGCCCTACCGCTCGGCGTACGGCGCGCGGGGCCGGGGCGCGGGCGGCAGCTCCGGCTACCGCGTCAAGAAACCGGCCCCGTTCCGGAACCGGACGCTTGTGCTCAACGGCGCCGGCCGGCCTGATGCCGCAGAGGGCGGCGACGCCTCGGCGGCGGGCAACTGGGTGGCGCGCACCGACCGGCACCGGCAGCTGATCAACGCAGACGTCTACGCAAAGGACGCGCCGGCACGGGCGCGCGCAATCGAGCAGACGCGGGCGCAGCACCAGCGGGCGCGCGACGCGCACGAGCGCTCCAAGCTGCAGAGCCACTTTGCGTACCTCGCCAGCGGCAGCGGCACGGCCACGCCGCAGTACCAGGTCACGATCGACGGCATCCCGTTTGCGGTGGCCAAGAACGGCAGCAAGCTCGTGCGGCTGCCCGGCGCGGCGTCCAGCACGCCCAAGACGGCCGTGGTCGGCGGCGTCAAGTTCTACCGCAGCAAGAACGGCAACCTCTACCGCCACGGCATCGTCAAGGCCCAGCAACGGTACGGGTGGGCGTCGCGGGGCCGAGCAGCAGACCGCGTTGCGCTGACGGTGTGTGTGTCTAGGCGCGGGGCCGCGATCAAAAAGACGGCCGAGCCCTGCAGGGCGTTTTCCACGACCGGTATATTTCTTTCCCCCTCGGCGGCGGCACGCCCTTTTGTTCCTCTCTTCCTCTCCCTGGGAGCGGCCTGTTTGCGCTGTCTCGCCTCCTCCCATTCCATGCGTCGTTGCTTTGCTAATCATTCTTCTCCTTGGCATGCCATTGCCGTCCTCTGGGCGTCTTTGCTTTTTCCGTCTTCCCCCCTGTTTAGGTTCATGTTCCAAAGGACCCAGCTGCCGTTTTGTCCACGACGCGGCCAAGGTGGCCGCGTGCAAGGAGTTTCTGCTCAAGGGCGACTGCCCCCGCGGCAGCCACTGCGACCTGTCGCACGACCTGACGCCGGAGCGCACGCCGTTCTGCGTGCACTATGCCAAAGGCAACTGCACCAACCCCCAGTGTCCCTATACTCACTCGCAGGTCTCTCCGGGCGCGCGCGTGTGCCGGCCCTTTGGGCTCTACGGCTACTGCGCGCGCGGCGCCGACTGCCCCGAGCGCCACGTCGTCGAGTGCCCCGACTTTAGCAACACGGGCGTCTGCCGCATCAAGGGCTGCAAGCTGCCGCACCGCGAGCGCGCCAGCTTCATGCGGCGGGCCACCGAGTCCGCCGAGACGAGCGGCGGCGACCGCGACGACGTGTCGAGCGACGACGACGACGACGCGTCGGTCAACAGCGACGACGTCGACTCGGACGCGGTCGACGAGTTTGTCTGCGCCGACGGCGACGATGCCGACCTCGACTTTGTGACCCAGAAAGACTACATCCAGATCTGAGCCGTCGTGCTGCACGGCTTCTCACACTTGTAGATTCCCCTGGACGCCTGAGCGTCTGCGTTTTGTATTTTGCTGCGGCTCGTCTGTCGCATCGAGCGTGGTGCTGATACCCCGTGCATCGACGTGCATGCCCGCGAGGCTCCCGAGACCGGGGCACGTCTTGGCGTTTGCTTGGTTTTGCGGAAAAGAAGTATAATAATGAAAGGAGGCTCGGCGGCGAGCCTTGAAAATAGAGGTTGTGTTAGTGAATAGTATGAACGATTGAACTGAGGCAGTGATCCATGCGGTGTAGATCTGTGAAGCCACGCTGTCTCGTCTGGCGCCGTGTCCATCTAGCGCAATGATGCCATTTCGAGCAAGATTCCCCCATCCGAGCGGCATACGCGAGCAAAACCGACCCGCGGCATGGGTGCCGGCACATGCCTCAGTCTCGTTCCATGCCTGTGCATCCTCCCCGTCCGTCTGCGTGCGTTGCTGTGCAGCACATAATTTTCAGACGCGACAACGGCCTCCCACACCTTCGCTTACGTAAGATGCAGTCGAGTGAGCGCCGCGGCGCCGGCCCGGAGCACCAGCGGCTCCTCCGGGACGGGGACAGCGCCGACGAGGGCGGCCTGGGCGAGGCCGGCAGCTGGTCGCCGCCGCCCGGGTTTGTCTGGGTCCAGGTGGCCATCATGGCCAACGTCTTCCTGTCCGGCTTCGACGGCACCATCACGGCGTCGACGTACGCCGTCATCAGCTCCGACTTTGGCGCCGCCAACGCCGCGTCGTGGCTGACGACGTCGTACCTGGTGACCAGCACGGCGCTGCAGCCGCTGTACGGCCGCGTGTCGGACCTGGCCGGCCGCCGCGCCTGCTTCCTGCTGTCCACGGCCGTCTTCGGCCTCGGCTGCGCCGGCTGCGCGCTGGCCCCCGGCATGGCCGTGCTCAACGGCATGCGGGCCGTGGCCGGCGTCGGCGGCGGCGGCCTCATGACCATGGCCACGATCGTCAACTCGGACCTGGTGCCGTTCCGCCGCCGCGGCATGTACCAGGCGATGCAGAACGGCGTCTTTGGCTTCGGCGCCGTCTGCGGCGCCTCCTTTGGTGGGCTTATTGCAGACGCCGTCGGCTGGCGCTGGTGCTTTGCCGCGCAGGTGCCCGTGTCGGCTCTCGTCCTGGCCCTGGGGCGCCGCGTGGTCGCCGACCCCGCGCCCCGGCCCCGCGGCGGCGCGGACGGCCGCTGGGGCGCCGCGCGCCGCGCGTGGGCGCAGACCGACGTCGCCGGCGCGCTGCTGCTCGTCGCCGGCGTCGCGGTGCAGCTCGTCGGGCTCAGCCTCGGCGGCAACGCGCTGCCCTGGGGCAGCCCGTGGGTGTGGCTGTGCCTCGGGGGCAGCGCCGCGCTGCTGGCGCTGTTTGTCGCGGTCGAGGGCCGGCGCGAGAGCAGCGCCGGCCCCGACGCCGACGGAGCCCCCCGGATCGCGCCCATCATCCCCCTCCGCATGCTGCGCGGCCGGCTGCCGCTCGCCACCGAGGCCGCCAACGTCTGCGTCGGCTTTGCCGCCTACGCCTACCTCTTCAGCCTGCCGCTCTTCTTCCAGGTCGTCCTGCAGGACTCGGCCGCCAAGGCCGGCGCGCGCCTCGCCGTCCCCTCGCTCGCCGCGCCCGCCGGCGGCCTCGTCGCCGGCGTCGTCATGTCGCGCTGGGGCCGCCTGCCGACGCTCGTGCGCGTCGGCGCCTCGCTCATGGCGCTCGGCAACGGCCTCGTCGCGTCGCTCCGCTTCGCCGCCGACGCCGATGCCGACGCCGACGCCGGCGCCGTGGCCGCCTGGACGTCCCTCGTCTGCACCGTCCCGGCCACCCTCGGCCAGGGCATCGTCTTCCCCGGCCTGCTCTTCACGTCGCTGGCCACGTTTGCGCACGCCGACCACGCCGTCGCCGCGTCGTCCGTCTACCTCGTCCGCTCGCTCGGCATGGTCTGGGGCGTGGCCGTCTCGTCGGCCATCCTGCAGACCACGCTGCGCCGGCGGCTGCCCCAGGCGCTGGCCGACGCCGTGGCCGACCCCGACGAGCGCGCGCGCGTCGTCGACGAGCTGCGCCACGCCGTGTCGTACCTGCACGCGCTGCCGCCCGCCCTGCAGCGCAAGGCCCGCCATGTCTACTACGAGGGCCTGCAGCACGCCTTTTCCGCGTCGGCCGTCGTGGCTCTGGCCGCCGTCGTGGCGTCCCTGTTCCTCAGCGGCAAGGGCCTGCGCAGCACAACGTAGGCAGGCTCAAGGGCGCCGCTGTACGTGGTGGAAATTGTTGCTACAATGCTTCTGGTGCAATGTGAATAGAGTGTAAATACACAAAAAAGAAGAAAAAGGAAGAAAAAAGAGAAAAAAGAAAAAAAAAAAAAAAGACACGCCGCCTTGAAAAACACAAACCGCAAAGCAAACAAAACACAAAGCACAACGCTCTACTTTGTCTCAAAGCTGTACTTGAGCCAGCCGCCCAGCGCCTGCAGGCTCTCCCAGCGCACCGTCTCGTCGGCCTCGCCCATCAGCTGCATGACGCGCGCCTTGAGCCCCAGCTTGTCGAGCTGGCTGCGGCGCTCGGGCACCTCGCGCACCAGCGCGCCGACGTCGTTGCAGGCAATGGCCAGCACGGCCTTGTCGTTGTCCCACGGCTTGGCCATGATGGCGGCCAGCTTGCGCGGGATGGCGCCGTTGTCCTCGTCGAGGATGCGGCGCGCGTTCTCGGCCCAGAAGACGCTGCTGCGGTGCGGCGGCGACCAGCGCAGGTGGCCCGTGTTGACCTCGGCCACGTACTCGTCAAACGTCGTCTTGGTCGCCGTGTACTCGTCCAGCAGGTCGCGCAGCTGCTGCAGGTCGTCCTGCAGGTCCGGGTCGGCGTGCTGCCGCGCCGCCACGTTCTTGAGCAGCACCGGCAGCCGCGCGAGCACCGCCGTCGGCAGCAGCGTCGCCCGGTTGGCCGACAGCAGGTTGAGCAGCGTGGCCACCAGCAGCCGCGTCGTCTTTTCCTTGGGCGACAGCCGCAGCAGCTGCGTCGCGAGCAGCACAAAGTCGTATTCCCTGGGGGGTTAGCGAGCAAAACGTAGACAGGGGGCACACGGCGGAAAGCAAAAGCCACCCACTCCTGGAGGTCGTCGCCGACGTCGGCCGCGTCAAAAGACAGCTGCCACAGCACCAGCAGCACGTGGTACAGCAGCTGCAGGCCCACGCCGCCGCCGATGGAGCCCTCGAGCAGCGCGCCGATGCGGCTGGTCGCGGCGTCGCCGCCGCCGATGCCGCCGGCTCCGTTGGCGCCGGTCGCGCGCCACAGGCCCGCGGCCGTCTCCTCGCCGCCGCTCGTGCTGACGCCCGCCGCCGTCCGCAGGATCGTGATCAGCGGCGCCACCGTCTCGCTGCGCTGCGCCCAGAACTGCCGGCGCGACGCGCGCCCGTACAGCAGCGACGACGCCTCGAGCACGCCAATGTCCTGCAGCCCGGCGTCGGCCGCCTGCTGCGCCAGCGTCGACAGGTAGCTGAGCAGCGACGGCAGCGCGCGCTCCAGCGTGGCCGCCGACTCGTCCCGCGCCGTGGCCATGAGCGTCGTCAGCACCGTCGCCGTCAGCAGCGGGATCGGGTCGTCGGCGTTGTTGGACTTGGCCAGCAGCGGCAGGATGTTGCGGTAGGGGTCGCCGCCGTCCGTCTTGGTCCCCAGGATGGCCTTGGCCAGCGCCGGCACCGCCTCGAGCAGGTCGTTGAGCAGCACCAGCACGTACTGCACCACGTCCGTGCGCCGCGCCGCCGACTGCAGCACGCTCGGCTGCCCGTCGCCCGCGCCGCCCGCAAACAGTATCCGGTACCCGTCGAGGTCGCCCTCCACGGCCCGCTTGCGCACGTCCTTCTTCACCTTGTCCACGGCCCGGATCTTGGCCAGCTGCCACTCCAGCACCGTGCCGGCCCGCACCGCGCCATCCCACGGAATCGGCCGCGCACGGATGTTGTTCTGCAGCGCCGTCAGGTAGGTCGGCGGGTCGACGGACATGGTGAGAAGGGGGGGGGGGGGGGGGGGGGGGGGCCCGCCCCCCCCCCCCCCCCCCCCCGGGGATGGGGACGGCCACGGCGGCGACGACGACGACGACGACGACGACGACGACGACTACAACCCCCACAGCCGCGCCGTGCGCTTCTGGATCGTCTACATCCTCGACCG